>VZTH01016555.1:1076943-1335502 GCA_013397815.1 Aleadryas rufinucha | reverse complement strand
CCGGCCGAGCCCCCCGCGGGGCATCGGCGCCCGAGCATCCTCCGGCAGCGGGGTCCGCGGGTGGCCGGGCTCTGCAGCCTCGCTGGCAGCCCCCGCTCGAAGGTCTCCGCTCGCCTCCCCTCCGCCGCCGGCCTTCCCGGGGTCGCCGCGGAGCTGCCGCTGCCCCCCGCGCCCCGGCCCCTCCGTGGGGAGGGGCGCCCCCACTCGCCGGGGGGACGGGGCGGGGTGCTCAGCCCCTTCCCTGCGGAGGGGGACACAGCGCGGCACCCTCTCTTCCCCGAATTTGCCCCTTACATCCTGGCTCGCAGTGGAGATTGGGAGATGGGAGTGAGGCTGTGAGGGGTCTCCAGCCTTCTTGGGATTTTCTGCCCTGTGGTCTCTCCCCACCGGACAGGGGTTTTCCTGAAGGGGTGGCTTCTCCGGCGGAACGGGACAGAGCAAACCCGCTTGTCCTGCCGGGGCCGGGGACCGTCCCCACGGCCGGCTGGCGGCAGGCGAGACACAGAGCTGGCCCCGGGCTGGGGTCGAGCGGAGCCGTGAGCCCGGGGGTGAACACAGCAGCCTCCCGCCCGTGCCGCCGGGACCCTCACCGGAGCGCCGGCAGCAGGGTACAGCTCAGCTGCACCTCGGCGAAGCGAGGCCGCCTGTTTGACAGAAGGGTATCGCATTTCTTTTCTCCGGCAAGGGTTTCCTTTTGGGGTGAAGGAGAAGGCTACAAAGGGGGTGGTGAGGTTGATTCGAGGTAAAACTGGCGACTTCACTGAGCCCTTTCTTGCTTGCCTTCTTATCTCAGTGCCTATCGCTGGGATGAGAGAGTGAACCGTGTAAACCGGCGCTGATCGCATCAAGAACCTCAATCGTGTGAGGAGCGGCCACTTATTTGTAACTGTTTTCCCCTCTCTCTCCCCCCGCTGTCCCTCTCAGAGCTGTTAAATATCGGTACCATAAAATGTGGGGGATTTAAAGGTCTGTGGGAGGCTCCCTTTGAAAAATACTCTGGGAAAAGTCTTTCTAATCCAGGATACTTGAGCCGGATGGGGTGGGATTGCAAGAGAGGCATAAAATAAAAATCATTCAGCAGACAAAACTAGGGGCTACCCTGACATGTAGAAAGTGCATTTGTCTCGATGTTTTATTTTGTTGGAGATTGAAACTTCTTGTGTGCTAGTGTGTGTGTATAAATATGTGAGCAAGCCAGGCGAGTGGCATAAATAAAATAGGCTGTGGAGAAAGGATGGGACATGTAAGTGAGCCAACCTGCAGCTAGCCAGCCAACTCACTTGAGCAGCATTAGCACCAGTGGGCAGAGAAAGCATATCAAAAAATAAACTCTCTGCAAGAAACGTAAGGAAAACATTAAACAAATGGGGAGTGCACTCCCTCTCCTTGCCCTGACAAAGCACGACTGAGAAACTCTGCTTACTGTCTCTCCAGCCTCTTCCCTTCCCTGTGTCCCTGCTACAGCAGAGATGTGTGGGACAGATGTGTTGGGAGACAGTCCCGGGGACTGCATGGGTCACCCAAGAGCCTCAGCAAAACTGACTTGTGGAGTGTGCGCCAACCAAGGGCCAAGCAGTAGGGCAGGGTATGCATGAGTGACCAGCAGCAGGGGGGAGAGGTGGTGTATTTGCTGTGGAAGAGGGGCAGAAACATAGATGGAGGAGAAAACAAAAGCTGTGCCTTCACTCAAGACGGAATCCAAAAAGCGGCATGGTGAGAGGACGCCAGGAGCCTGGTTGCCCCCACAAATCAGCCCTATTAGGGGGAAGAAAACCACCCAACAACAATAACAAACTGAACCCATAAACAGTTACTGCCATTCTGCGATAAAAGGGGAAGATTTATATTGTTGAAATGTGTGGAAAGAGCTTGTTCCAGAGCAAAACTCTGGCATGCAATTCTCTGTTTATGTCGTTCATCACGATGGATGAGATATCGGTGGCAAAGTTCAGGCTGACATCAGCCCTGGGGAGGCAGAGCCAGCGTCCGGGCTGGGCTGCACAGGGCTGCACAGCTGTGCCTGGGCCTGTGGTCGGTGGATGATCGGTTTTGGGGGGATCCAGCACTCAAAAAACCAGGCCAGGAGAGGTGAGGAGCCAGCAGCAGCACACACTGTTTAAGGAGTTGGATGTAGTGTTTCATTGCAAGCAAAACAGATGAATCAGAAACAGTTCCCAGGGTGGTTTTATGCACCTCTCTGTTTTGGGGTTTATTAAAGAGGGTGGGGAGGGAAAGAATGGCTGGTGGTCTGTGTGTTGCCGGAAAATCAAATATGTCTGTTTTACTGAGCTGCAATGAAGCCAGCAGCAGGAGTCTGTAAAATCAGCTAGGTATTGTTTTGCTGGGTCTTTTCTGGTTGTTGGTTTTTTTTGTTTTTTTTTTTTTAAGGAGAGTAATCCTTTAGTCAAAGAGTAATAGTGTGTGGTGTTTTCGCTATTGCAATTCCTGCCCAGCGGTTTCTCTGTGCAAACTCCCACAGCCAGCAAATGTTGATTTCAGTTTTCCAAATAGCTAATACATTGTATTAGAAAAGAAGCTGGCCTCAGGATCCACAGATTATATCCCAAATAAAATATTAATATTAAATTAATAGCTGATATTGTGCTTGCTTAAAATGGCACTCTAGTCATAAAAACTAGCCATGTGAACAGGACAGTTGAATGCTCACCCTTTGTCATTCTTCTCTAGACTGGAAATAGTTTGTGTAAGTGAACAAAAGAGTCACTAATTTGCCTTTTCAACTTGGGAAACACAGTAAAGGAATAAAGGCCTTGGATTACTTCTGATATATAACTTGAAAACAAAGCATACCGTGTCTGAGACTTATCCTTATTTTTCAGGTACTGATCTACAGGGTGTAGATGGCATAGGTCAGACTTCACCACCAACGAGTCATCCCTGGTAGCTTCCCCACAGATCTGGGTCAGTAATGTCTGAGAACGGAGAAGGGTTGGAGGACTGGAGCAGGAGTCCCGAGTAATGGTTGCACAACCCGACACATCTACTATTTGTTAAACACCCACAATATTCTTGGCACTGCACAGGACCCCAAATCATGACAGTCTTTGCTCCAGATTTCTCTTTTCCTGTACAGACTAAGGGCAAGCACAGTTGGCAAGGCACATGGAAAGATACCAATAAATAAAAAATTAACCAGAACACACACACACACACACACACACACACACACACACACACACATATACACACACACACACACACACACACACCTATATATGTAAGTATTTGTGTGTGTGTGTGTGTATTACTGTTCTTTTCCATATTTCCCAATCTGACAGTTGTTACATTTCTCTGTGTTTCCTAACATAACCCATTTGTTCTTTAGCTGTGTTCAATTTAAGAGGTTAATCTCCTGTAACATCATAACTATTCTCAAAAGCTGTTAATATCACAAACAGAAGATTATCTTTGAATAGTCCAAGTATACTGAAAAAAGTGAGTGATGAAAAATGCTTTACTCACAACAAGTTGAACCTAAGTATACTTTTTTAAAAATAAACTGATTCCTAAAGATCCAGTCCCAATATCTGTAATAATGTGTTTATGTTTCAGATATTTAAAATATCTAATGGCAGAACATTAACAACATGTGCAGCAGAGAACAATCCTACACTGGCAACAAATAGACTAGATGACCTAATTGATTTTTCCCATCTCCAACTTGTGCAATTCTGTCATTGTAATAAAATCCCAGTGTAATCAAAGTTTACAGGATCAGGTCCTAAATTAGCATGTTGATCTGGACTACCCCTTCGTCTGGGTCAGGTCCAAAGCCTGCTGCTGTCAGCTTGACCTTTTATCAGTCCGAGAGAGGTTTGGATCTAGTCTTCTGGATCACAATGGAGGAGGGCTGAATTGTTGATTTATTGTATGCAGAAAAAAAAGGCATATTTGTGGGAAAAACACACAAACAAATTTTGCAGCACAAACCTTCCAGATGCAGTTCGGTTAAGAAAGCCCAACAGGAAGGCCTCAAAATGAGAAGTTTTTGGCACAGAGGATGTTTTAGCAGTTAATACAAGGATGATCAAACCGTGCTAAGTCATTGTTTCCCTGTATTCATCTATCAGTTGGTCGTCTCTTGGACTTGCCATCCGATTGTAAAAGTCTTGGGATGCAGACCAACTTTATCTTCTGTGTTTGAAGAATCTGTGCCTAGAGTAACTGTGTCTACAAGAAAAAACCTCAGCATTGCCATGGAAGTATCTGTGTATTTTGGGTGTGAATACTCATTCTAGAACAGAAGCAATTAACATAAATGTTTTTCTAATGTATGCTAAATTAAAAAAAGAAAAAGCTTTTGATGTAGGCTAACTTTAACCACCCAGAAGGCAATACCAGAATAACTGTACAGGCTTAAATTCATGCATCATTTTGCCCAAGTATGCTTCTCCTGTGGTGACAGCCCATAGGGTGGAACTACAACTGGGTAAAGCTGGAGGATGTGAGTAACCAGCAACAAAGGTTCACAGCCCTCTGACACATCCATTTGTGTAGGCATTGATTTCTCTATGATTTCAGTATTTGGGAGGAGCTGTTTTCTCACTTTGGCAGTGTTTCCTGTGAATTTCTTTGGTGTTAATGTCCATCTAAGTAGATTCCACACTTGCCCAAGTGACTTGCTCATTCCCACTTCCTGGGCTCTGTTGGTCCAAGGGTTTGGGAAATATCAGGCTGAAAAATTAAACACAAAAAGGGATTTTTTTTCAGCATATTCAGTTTCCTGATCTGGTACATCATGAGGAAATGAAAAATCTGACATGTAGAACAGTAAGGGCAGGGAGTGTCTCAAGTAGGTCAGTGAAGCAATCTCACTATCGAAGGTGAAATTACAGATGTGGGGTTCCTTGGAAAGGCAGGGACAAGGGAACAAGGCCCATTCCTTTATGTGTGTGCTCACACTGCACACAGCATGGGTGATGGGCAGGCTGCCTAGCGTGTGTACAGAGGAAGAGGTAGGCGTAAAGAAAGATGATGGTGCACAGTGTAGATGGAGCTCATGTGCTGCAGTTCCAGCTGTCCTCAGCAATGCCATCCCATTGCCAGGATATACTGAAGCAGTTCAGCTCCAGTGGCCTGAAGTCAAAAGAGGCATTACAGCATTGTAGGAGCTGTAGCTGAGGAACTGAGCAGCCACTGTGACAACATGAGGCACAGAGCATGCAGCCATACCCTGCCCTGTCCTTCATTAAACATTGGTAAATGTGTCACTGATACTTATTCTGTGAGATGTTTCAGTATTAGACAGATAGTGCTGAGCAGTCTGGAACACTTGTGTACTCAAATGCTCTTGCTGCTTATTTCAAGGTGTAAAGTGAAATTCTGGAAAACTGAAAAATGATGAAGTCCTGAAGAATACTATTCTCTGCTTGACTCTGGTGCCCTGGTGACATGGTACTCTTGAGAAGGACTTTTAAGCACAAGCTGATGATGTCCATCACTATGCCTGGAGAGCTTGAAGCAATTGGATATGTTTCATCAGTTCATATTTTGCATTCAGTTCATCAGAGCTGAAAAAAGCCCTTGTACTTTTCTGAAGAGACAGACATTCCCAAGTCAGAGCCTTACCCTTTTTATGTACTTTCCAGCATATTTCTGACCACTGTTCCTGAATGGAAAGAATCACACCGTGTTTTACTTCTGAACTTAGTTCTCTTTTCACATGAGACTGATGACTGGTAGTTGAATGACAAGGATTTAGTGATGTAGAGCTTCTGCTAAGCTAATATCTACATCTACTACATTGAATAAACTACAAATCAGGCATCAGACAGCTACAACTTGAAAGCCAAGATCTCATGAAATATGGCAGCATCTTCAATTTAGGAGTAGCAAATCCTACCTTGTAGGCATATGACTTTGCATCCAACATTCAATATTTAGATGTCTAACTCTCCAAATAAACTGTGGCAATAGGTGTACCTTCCAAACTGCTACCAGAACCAACATTCATCCTGAATTGAGGGCAAGCAGGAGTTAGCAAAAAGGAAACACTCAGCCCGGCTAGGATTTTCTGCCCGGCTAAATATCCATTTATGCCTGAGTCAGCCAGCCTCCTCCGTCAGGGGAGAAATTAAGATCCTTTCTTTCAGAAAAATAGCCAGTCGTGTCTTTTTCTAGAGTTTCCTTTAGCCCAATGGCAATGAAACTTGGCCAGTATGTGGACCCATGCTCCATGTGTACCTTCCATGGGAGTGTGATTCAGGGTGCAGTTGCACCCCACAGCCTGAGCTCTCAGTTATGTGAGTCTTTGCCTGAGGTTGCTTCACAGGCTGCTTTGCTGCATCTGTGCCACCATAAACATTCTTGGTGTCAGATGATAAGAAGGAATTGATTTTAAGGCACATGAAGGGAAATCTTATTTTCTGTCTCTTTTTTGAAAGAATGCTTGCACATTTCACATTAAATGGAAATTTATGAGCAGAAACTGGTATCTTCTGGCTGCATATACCCTAACCACCAAGCAAAGTCGCTATTATTATCATTTCTATTTTTCTGTCCCTGTTTTGTAAACAAGCTTTTACACACTGCTTGCTGAGAGGGGCCTGGTTCCACTGGTGGCTGGGTCTAGATACTCAATGAATTTAGCTCTGTTTGGCCCACAATCTGCTCATGCAAGAGTCCTGCCTATGCTGGCTCTGGGTCTCTGCAGGAGCTGTACTCTGAGGAGCATTCACCCCAAACAAGGAAGGACATTGTGAATTTAATTAGGTGCTTCCAGCCTCAGCTGCTGCTGAAGATGATTCTTAAATCACAGCTTTCTGCACAGCTATCAAAATCCTTTTTGGATCAAACCTCTTGTACCAATTTGCTTTAATGTGCCTGCAGAATTTAAGTACACTGATAACATTCAGAGCATTGCAAGGAAGACTTTCATTGTCCTTACATAATGTTGTCCCACCAACCTTCCGTCTAAAAGTGAAATAATATTTCCAACTGCTTAATCTCTTAGTTACTTATCTTTAATAGTTAACTGTTTGAAGTTAACCCGCAGACTCATAGAAAGGCATCTAGGGTAGGACTTTGCAGCAGGACTTATTAAGACATTATTAAGGCTCATTAAGGACATGGTTAAGAAATGGTATATTCCTGGATAAAGCATTTATTTATAACCTGTGGAGTTAAGAGGGTGTTTTATCTGCAACAGTAGCTTCTACAATTGGTACTTGCAGGCTGTTTAGCGGAAGCCAGGCTGTTTAACCATGGGGTATGGATATAAGGAGCGCATGTATTTGTCTTTCAGGAACTAGAAAGCTAATTTTGTAGTATGGAGTCAAGCAGGGCATATGGTAGATAACAGTCCCCTTTCACATTCTAACACAGGATTGAGATTTCTTAACAAAGGCAATAGAGTTGCAAAACAGCATGACTTTGTTGCAGTTAGTAATTAATGAGGTGCTAAAAGTGCCTAAACAGAGGATCGCAGACAGAGAATGCATGACTCAAGAGGATAAGAAGCCCCCATCATTTCAAACAACAGTGTCATTTAAATAAACAAGCAGCAAGTCGCTGGGTGTGTGAGGTGGGAAGGGAGCAGCAGGCAGCAGCAACATGCTCTGTCAGCCATCACTTTTCTGCCTGTGAGAAACCAGTTGTGCTTTCCCAAATGCAGCCGGAATCTTTTGGTGTGAAACATTTGTTTAATCCAGTATTGAGGCGTGGGGGAATCACACACCCATCGGTGGTGCCGCTTTTCTGGTGGCATGTTAGTCAATTCGATTTATAATCAAAGAGCAGTAATTGCCCTGAAGGCTGTTACAGCGACATACTGTGTAGGATGAAGTCTACCTGGCAGGCTGGTTTTTGGTTTTTTTCCCCTCACAACACACATAATTTTCTGTGTTCTTAGATGAGATATAAACCACTTCGTTTATGCTTTCTTATTTTCTGTTTTCTTTTCTTTTTTATTTTTATTTTAACAAGCTTGGGAGATTTTGTGTCATTCTGCAGAGCACTCCAGGATTATTATTTATTTTAAGCAAAACCTATTCCAGTTCAAGTATTATATGAAAATAGCAAACGTTTATAAAGTGTTTGTCCTGTAATGTTTACTTTCTTTCCAACCAAACATTTATAAATAGATTGAGAGAAATGTGGCAAAGCACCAAAGTCATCCACTGAGATATTTCATAAGTAAGTATAATGTAAAAGTGGAATAAAGGCACACTTTTGGAAGTGGTGTTTGTTAGTGAATTCTTTTTGTATAGGGGGATATGATGCAATATTTCATGTTGACCCTTTGGAGTCTATGGCATAGTGATCCAAATTTATTCCTGGAGGTACTGCCATGCAGTGCATGTGTTGTAGTCAGACTGAATTTATCTATATATTTATGCAGCTAAAGAGATGGTAAACTTCGGGTTTCTTCTTCCCTTTCTTTTGTGGCTTTAAACCTAGCAATTGAGAATCCATCACATGCTGGGAAGTGATGGACCTAGTTAGTAAGAAATCGAGTTTCTCTATTTTCACATTCAGGCAGCTCAGTAAATCCACACTTTTCTTTTTTTTTCCTTACCCAGGTATTTTTTCGTCTTACTTTTGGGCAAAAAGAGAAGGAAAATTGTGCCTGTCCTGTATTGCCTCTTCATTATTACATATGAAACTTATGGAATGTATTTGATATTCTGCTTGTTTTTCTTTAGAAACATAGATATAAATGCTTTGAGAGACTGTGTTTCATTTCCACTGGGCTCTTTCTTGAAAGGTCAGTTGTTTATTCTATGCTACCTTTTCTCCTGTTCAGTATCTCGCTCCCACCTGTAAACAAACCTGTGTAGCTCCCCAGAGTGGCAGTGGGAGCATTAGCAGATACGGAGAGAGGATACATTGGTGTTTCTTGTGTCCTGCACAACAGGACTGAGGTAGTTTCACCAAAAGGCTTGTAATGACCTCAGTGACTACATTAGCTCTGCTCATTTTGAAACGAGTAACTGATCCTCATTTTGGAAAAAAAAAAAAAGAAATTTGGGATCTGCAGATGTTGCAACACTGTGTTGAGTTTTTTAAATCCCCAGAGGATAAACTGACTGAAGGTCCTGTTCTACAACAGGACCCCAGAGACATGGGTCTACTCTGACTCTTTACTACAGACCAAAGGAAAGCCCTCTTACTGCCTTTAGTTGATTAAGATGAGAAGATTTTGGTCTCCTTTTTTGGAAAGTGTCGGCATGCACAATTACAGCTGTATCACCTCCTTTTGAAAAAGAAGATATACCTTTGTTTTCTGGTGTCAGTGAGACACTGAGGTGCTCTGGTCTGAGCGCTGCAGGGGCTTGGCTGTAACTGGCAGAGAGCTCTGCTGAAGAGAGGCTGCTGGACACAGAGGGATTCTTGCACTTGGAGAGAACTTCGGTGGCACTACCGTGAGTTTCTGCAACAAAACAGGAATCTCCTGATTCAAGCTTTTCCTTAAATATACTCTAGAGGGAGTCAAATCTAAAAGTTTATTTATCTTTAAAGTATTGCAATTGCAGTTCCTTCTTTTTAAAGTTTCTGTTTGTTTCCTGTTTATTTATTTTAGGCTTGTCTATTAATACAGCAATTTTGGTTGAATGTTTGTACATTTTCACATCAGGTAGGTGCTAATAGTACTTAAGAGGCACTACTCAGAGAGATATGTCACTGTCATGGCAATAAATAGCCCTTGAAACCAGCAATCAGTTTTATCTTTGAAGGAAGCAGAGCCCTAGAAGACAAAAGAGTAGAAAAGAAAGTGAAAGAGTTTCATATTCCAAAGAAATTGAGGTATTGCATGTATCAAAGTCAATTTTCTACAGTACTTCATATGACTTCAGTGTCTGGTGACAGCAAGTCTGTAACACGGAAACTTCGTAGCAGAAACATAACTCTGAACCAGATATCCCATCAATTGCACACCAGTATCTTGGAGGAAGGCTGTGGCCATATTCTATTTAAAAAACAAATCCACTTTTAACATTAGTATGTAGTTTGAATATGCAATTATCCTTAGTTTACAGTGATCACTGGACTGTGTTTTCTGGAATTAAACCTATATCAAAGGTAAAGGGAAGGGAAGGCTGTGCCCCTTCAAAAATTATTTTGGGTGACTGTCTCCTGGAGCAGATCTACCTCTCTTTAACCTCACTTTGCATACTTATCCAGTGTAGCAGCAGACAGGAAATTTTCTGCTTTTATTTAGCTTCCACTGTTACAGCTGCTAAATGTCTCCTGGCTTTCTGACAACAGCAGAAAACAAGCATTTGTCAGAAAACCATGAGTTCAACTTCTTCCCTTAGAAGAGAGAGCAAGCAATGCTCATGAGGTTCTCCTCTAGAGATTCCTCCACAATCACTGAAGGAATTACGCCCACTGCCTCACAGAAAAGACTATCTGGTATCTGGAAACCCAGAAACTCCACAAATTCCCTGAGATCTAAACACCCAGCAGAGATAATGAGTGGGAGGCTAGAGCTAGCAGTTGAATTTCAACCTGGTTTCACTCATCAATGAACACAACCTGGTGTAACTCTGTGAGCCGAGCCCTGCTTGTGCTGAGCTCTGTGCTGTGAGGGGATCTGTATTTTTTCATGGGGGAAATGAGAAGGACGTGGGGGGTATAGTCATGGAGTTAAAATTGATCTGACCACATATCTGCATAGGAACTTGCCTTTTCGACTGCTTTTGTAGTCAGTGGAAAGACATAGGTATTTTATAACTGATTTGTCTTGTGATAGATGTCTAAAAGAGCTGACCTGAATAGTGTTCTAAAATATATAATATAAATGCCTAAAGTTAGATGAAATAACTTCCCTTCTGCACTATTGTGTATAGACAAAGGAATGCATAGAGGGAAGGTCAGGCAACTGATAGAGTATGAGAAAATAAACTCAAGCTCATTGATATTTCTGATTTCCAAAATCATTCTTGTCAGCTTTGTTTCATCCAGGCCTGAGGCATTTCACATAAACCCCTGGAAAGCACTGCTCCCTCCCCCATCTTGTGCCTGTGTCTCCTAGGTTGATGAGGGAGCTTGCCTATCCTGTGGGAAATCCATGCTCATGTCCCTCTTTGCCATTACATTTTCTACGGACTCTGCAGCAAGAAATTGAAAGGTACATTTTACCTAATGGTGTGCATCACATGGGCACAGGCTTTTCCAGCCCATCATCTGCAGCTTACTGTCCATGCTCTTCCCAGCTCTCCAGGTCCAGGGTAGCACATTGCCCAGGTCACTCTATCTGACCAGTTCTCTGCTGAGCAGCTGAGTATCCCTGTCACTGTAGGCTGAAAGATGTCCCTTCCTCTGTGGCAGTATCCCTGCTGGAAAAGTCCTAACACATTTTGGAAAAAGGAAACAATTGATCAGAAATCACTGGTACATCAGGGGAAAGGCACCTCGATATCTGTGTTCAGAGAGAGAGGAAAAAGGGTTTGATTTCCAGCTCTCCATATCCTAGAAGGTGCCTTACCCTACATAACCCAACCCAACCAAATGCAATTCAATGCCATCCAATAGTTTATGTTTAGCCCTGGCTGGAAGTACTCCCAACTTTCCTGATAGCATCAATGAACACACCATGATTTTCATAAGAAACTTTAGCTTCAGTGCGTCCTCTTTTCTTACTAAGATGCTAGATTGAAAATTTTGGTTAAATTCCCCAGCAATATTTTTCCTTTAGTTCTTTCTAACCATAGCATTGAGCCTCCCTTAGGAACAACATGGACCGTAGGACCGGTGGATGAACTATGGCTGTGTTTTTCAAAGAAATCAGATGTATGAAGAGGAAACCAGGGTTAATATGAAACATTGCCCTACACCTCACATTGGCTCAAAGAACATATTTTCCTTCTCTGCGTCTTTCTTTCTCTCTTTCTCTCTCTTCCTTATTTTTCTTTTCATTATTAAATGAGATGGATCAGGTTTTCCAAAGTTCATGGAGAGGAAGTGTAGATTCTGGTGTCACTGTTTATATACAGAGATTGACTGCTGTCCATCAAATTAAAAAAATAGCATCACTAGAACATTATAAAAGATTATTTTATTCAAATTAGATGACTGGATGCTGCTTTGGCCTCATCCATGCTTTTATAACTAAGTGGAATATTTCACACTTTTTATCTTCAAAGCCCTTTATAAGTGTTTACTCATTAGTCTTCACAGTGACTTCAAGAAATATCATTTTTTTTTATTGTGTCCATGAAGAAAGTGGAGACAGAGAGGACCTGATGAAAATCTCATTTTCCTTATGAGTTGCTCCCCAGCATAACTTCCATTGTGATACTGATGGTGGGGGATCTCATGTGGAAAAGGCAGCAGCAGCCACCAACATGCAAACACTGCAATCAGTCCTGGACCATGAGTAGAAGATATGATTGTTGAATTAATAGTGATCAGTCACAGCACTGTTACAATTATTCCTAGCTATTGGTGGAACTGCAGCAGTGGGAATGTTCTTTGGACTAAAATCAGTACAGACACAGCAAAAGAGATTTGCCCACAACCGAGCCTATTAGTTATTGCAACACAATTCTTCTGTAAATACTCTCATTAAGTTCAGCTGGAATTATGAACTCTTAACTCAGGATGCACTGGAAGTCATGGCTATGTTGTGGAAAGGTGAAAATAGTAGTGCCAATAATTCAGTTTAAATCGCTTTTCCTGGTTGTTTGCCCTTTTTTTTTTTTCTCTAAAAGCAATTGCTGATCTTGAAAGCAGATGCATCCAAGCCTGTGTTCTCCCTCCTGTGGAGGAGTGTGTTGCAAACACTCTTACATGGCAATGGGGTCTGCTTCCCACAGTGTCTTGGAGGGCTGAAAACGCAGAGGGCATGTGGCAAAAATCGGGGCTGTTGAGCAGTTTTTGAAGGACAGTGAGTAGCATTAGCTCCATGAGATGCTAATTAATGATAGAAATGCAATGCTGTCATCAGAAGTACTGTGGCCCAGATTTGTACTCTCAGGTGATCCAGACTGCAGAGCTGTCTGCCTCAAGACAAGAATTTCCACATATATATAAAACCATATATAAAACCCTTTAGGGAAAGATAATTAACTTTAAATTAATAAGCATTCCTCATACAGATTATTTTTCAGTAATCACCAGTTCCCAACATTCTGCATTCACCCAGTTTAGTTAAAGAGGTGAAGTCAAACCCATCCAAGGCCTATATAAATATTATTTCATTTCTTAATACCAGCTCATTTTAATTCACTTAACAGCTCTTCTTGACAATGAAAAAGACATTTTAAAAGAGGTGGAAATACCTCACTAGTTGGGATTTATGCCAGCTATTAAAACCACAGAGAATGTTGTACTGGGGCAGATTATGTTGCATCTGCTCTCCTGGGGATTCTTGTTCCTGCCTCTGCCGTGCCTTTTCCAAATTATTGCCAAAGACAAACACTGCAATATTCACAGATTCAGGGTTGTTATGTCTCTGCTGCATCAAAAGTTCCCTGGTTCAACTAAACCACTTACACACAGAACCTTAAGAAGATCCTGTCTCCTACCCAGGATTAAAGAGTAACGTTCTCAGGTTTTTTGTCCTTGCTTTCCTGGCTCATTACCAAAACCACTGAGGAGCTCTCCTTCTGTCCTTTGCAAAATCTCACACAAGCAATATGTTCCCTGGCAGTCAGTGCCTGTGTGAAAGGGAGAGGCACAGAGACACAGAACTAAACTAAACTCAACTTTCTTCAAGCTGAAGCTGAAAGAAAAACCCTAAAGAAACAGAAAGCAAAAAAAAGCTTAACAGACTGAGCGCTTTTGCAAATGTCATTCTTACTTGTGGCATTAACTTTTTGTGGTGGATTTTGGTAGAACTGGGTCCTGAATGAGCATAAGATGGGTATTGGACAGGATTCTGCAATTTCACCTGATGTTGTTCAGCATTAACATCTGCACAGTTTTGGTTAGTGGTGTGTAGTTTATGTGGATAGCAGGGTAGCTGTGCCATGGTTAGAGACACTATGACAAAGGCTTGTCACTCAGGGATAATCTCATGGAAATAGGGCTGTACTACTTCCAGTGCCTGCTGGGCTCCAGAAGCAGGTAGATGCCTTGCTTGAGGATGACCCCCAAGCTAGGAAGCTCTACTGGACCTGGGCTGGTCCTGCAGGGAGACTACTTGGAGATCCTTGTGCTGAGCCAGGATGCCAGATGATGCAGTGCTTCAGGCACAAGGCCACATGAAGGCAGATGCTTAGCTGAGCCTGGCCCTGTGCAAAAGCTCTCATCTCCTCCCAGATGTCCAGGTACTTATGGGGAAAGTGTGTGCAGAGGTGGCTCTGTTTTGGCATGACTGGCTGTGCCCTACAGGGCCTGAGCTGCCTCTGTGCTTCACGCACCCCCACTCATCTCTGCCTTCCCATGTTATCTGAGCTTCATTGAGGATCCCTGCTCTCATCCTCCACTCCAGACAATACAGGGTTAACTAAATTTGTTGTTATGACTGAGCCTAAATCTTAGTTTTCTCCTGCAAAAGCAGGCTGCAGGAAAGGCTTTGGTAGAGATTGGTCTGACTATGAAAAGAGGTGTCCATCTGAAGACTAAAAATAAAAGTATCACCCTAAAATGAAAACCCCAGAAAAGACCAAGAAAACAGGAGAAATACATTAACTTAATGATGCCCCAGACTGTCTAGGTGGCAGCCTGCTGGGGCAAGAACCCTGGATTAATGGAATAACCTCTCACCCCTGGAAACTAGTTTAAATCTTGCCTTAGGGTAATAAAGGAAAATTGCATCTGATGGTGTCAAATTAGTCCCTAGTGGACTTTTCTGCACATCACAAATTCACCACAAATTTCACATAGTTTGTCATGATTGGCAGAATCTGCTGGGGAGAAGTTTAGGATGAGAATAGCTCAGGTTTTTTAGGCTGGAATTCAAGAGTCTTTTTGCAAATGGCTTTAACACTATCGGCCCTTCACTGTCAGAACAAAGCCTCAGATTCATCCCTACTCCTCAAAGCAAGGGAAACAAACAGAGGAACTGCCATCTCATGACAGAATTAAACCATTATTCTTTCTGCTGGCTCTAGAGCCAAAGTTGTTTTTCAGAGACAGATCTAGCCTATCCCAGATCGACATCAGGGTCTCATTTGTGAAGATATTTGAAGTTTCCATTGGTCTCTAAGAGATACAAATAATACAATCACATGCTAGGGTTTAAAATAATAAAACCTTTCAAAAGACATTGGACTTGCCATAAATAAACTGCAGATTCTCTTGAAATGTGACCATTTCACGCATACTACGTTGTGTGAAATATCAGTTGGGAGACTCTGTCTCTAAGTCTGCAGGTGTACATCTGCTTCAGGCACAGGCACATATCTGTGTCTCACACTTGCTCTGTACACACAGAATTTGAGGATAAATGACTCAAAAAGCATATCCTGTGCATTAGAATTTTGAACAAATTGTTTCTAAAGAAATAAAAAGACCCTTTTTAAGGGTTTCGAAGAAGATTTACAAGGACAGGGGAACAAATAGGAAAAAAAAAGAATGTAAAACAGCAGCAGGAAGACGGGGTCTGGATTCATTCTCATAGCTGATGGGATGTCAGGTCTCTCTTCTCTTCTCTTGTTCTGGTTCCTGAGCAAAACCACCTTTGATGGAGCTGCTGAACAGTGAACTGGAGAATTCAGTGAAAATGAAAGTCCCTTCATTCAACAGTGTAATTTGAGAAAAAAAGACCTTTTCTCTGGCTGCTATGAGAAAGAGACAGTGTGCTGGCCCACATGGTGTTGGAGTAATAACACTACCCACTGATGCAGTCTGGTGTTACCATACAGTGCTTTGAAAATATCACAGCCCCTGTTTGTGTTATTACTGGATGTCCTTACTGCCAGTCGTAGCACTTGTCAAACGACTGCTTTCCAGATCTATTGACTTTGCTCATATCCTGTTGAAAATCCTTAATAATGGTGTTGAATTGGATATAAACATGTGCTTAATGTCTTTGAACATGAAACTTAAGCACTTTGCAAAGATTAGCTGAAATAAGTGGCAGTAACGTGTGAGTTTTCTTTCAAGCAACAGGCGGGAACACTACGCCTGTTTTTATGAACAGTCTCACTTGACAAAACAGACTTTAGAAATATTGAGCTACCCTGTCCTGCTGGTCGTTTTGGCTCACCTCCCAGCATGGAGATGTCAGTGCCCTGCTGGAAGCCTGGTGCTTCCTGGAGCCCATGACGGGGATGCGCATAGGCAGGAGAATGGCTACCAGTGAACCTGCAAGTGGGAATGGGCTAGAAGCCATTCCTCTGGAAGTTAGGGTCATATCTAGGGCTGTGGGAGCACCAAATCCAGCCCTTGACCTGTTGTGTGTCCCACAGGACTGCAGTTTCAGGGACACCTCTGATGGTGTGGCTGATTCAGGGAGGTCTGTTTTGCTGCCTTTTCTGCCCATCCTTCTTCCCCAGCCTGCCAGGATGCCCTGCCATGGCATTTTGTGGAGACCTCTCAGCACAGTGCCTGTACCTGCTACAGGGGGTGGCCACTGCATAATGAAAATGAATAGCATAGTGGAAAAAAATTAAAACTTTTTCCCAACATGTATAATGTAGTTTTCTACATGACTAAGAATTATGCAAATAAGATAAATCTTAGAAGTTCTGTCTAAACAAGAGAATTCTAGTGTCCATTCCCACCTGTTCGCACCTTTAGCATCTCCCTTTTCATGACTAATATCACAATTTTGCATAAAGCTTTCCTTTAGCATAGTCTGTTGTATTGCAGATCCCTATCTAGCTGTCTAATATGAGCAAGTGCTAACATTTAAATCTATTTTCTGGTGGAAGCAAGTAGCTGGATCAAGTTTTGAATGAAGTGAGCTTTTGTAGCTCTAAAGGCCATCTACAAAGCTGAGTTAAGTACTTTAAGATGAAATACTCAGGCTCAAGTCATAGAATCACAGGATTACAGAATAACTTGGGTTGGAAGGGACCTTTAAAGGTTGTCCAGACTAACCCCTCTGCAATTAGCATGGACACCTGCAACTAGATCAGTTTGCTCAGGGCCCCATCACCGGCCTTGGAGGCTTCCAGGGATGAGTCATCCATACCTCTATGACTCACAGAATCACTTAGGTTGGAAAAGACCTCTAAGATCATCGAGTCCAACTTTGACTGATCACCACCTTGTCAACTAGACCATGGCGGTTGTTCCTTGAACAACTCCAGGGATGGTGACTTCACCACCTCCCTGGGCAGTACATTCCAATGTTTAATAACCCTTTCTGTGAAGAAATTCTTCTTGATGAACAACCTGAACCTCCTCTGGTGACTTCTGAGCAACCTGAACCTCCCCTTCCCCTCTGGGCAACCTGTGCTAATGTTTCACCACTCTCATCATAAAAACTGTCTTCTTTATATCTGCTTTAAATGTATCCATTTTTTACTTTATAATCATTGCCCCTTGTCCTATTGCAACAGGTCCTGCTAAAAAGTTTGTCTTCATCTTTCTTACAAGCTGCTTTCAAATACTGAAGGGCTGGAGTCTTCTTTTCTCCGGGCTGAATAATCCCAACTCTATCTGTCTTCATAGGAGAGGTGCTCCAGCCCTCTGATCATCTTCATGGTTTTCCTTTGGATCTGCTCCAAGAGGTCCACATCTTTCCTGTGCCGAGGGTTCCAAAGCTGGACAAACTACTCCAGGTCTCACCACAGCAGAGTAGAAGGCTGAATCATCTCCCTTGACCTTCTGGCCACTTAGCTTTGAATGCAGCCCAGGATACAGTTGGCCTTTTTGGGCTGCAAGCTCACATTGCTAGGTCACATCCAGCTTTTTGTTCATCAGTATTCCCAAGTCCTTCTTAGCAGGTTTGCTCTCAATTCATTCTATGCCCAGCCTGTGTTTCTGCTTGGGATTGCTTCAACGCAGGTGCAGCACCTGGAACTTGGCTTAGTTGAGCCTCAAGAAGTTGCCAGGGGCCCACTCCTTGAGCTTCTCCAGGTCCCTCTGGATGGCATTCTGTCCTTCAGATATGTCAATCACATCACTCATCTTGATGTAGCCTCAAACTTGGTGAGGGTGCACTCAATCCCATTGTCTATGTCATCGATGAAGATATTAAACAGTACTGGTCCCATTATAAGTCCCTGAGGGACACCACCTGCAACTGGACATGGGAGCAAAACGTTGTTTTGTACCTGGACCTTCTCCTTGACAATTGTTACCAGTTTGTCAGTCTTGTCCATCTTGGGGTATGCTTTCTTTGACCTTCCTTTTCTGGTTAACATATCTGTAGAAGCCCCTGTTATTCCTTGCATCCCTTTCCAAGTTCAGCCTCAGCTACACCTAGGCCTCCCTGACTCCTTCCCTGTACAACCAAGCAGTATCCCTATACTTATCCCAGGGAGCCTGTCCCTGCTTCCCTGCCTGTGCATTTGTTTCTTTTCCTTTATTTTGGCCAGCAGATCTCTACTCAGCCATGCCAGTCCCTTGCTATTCCTGCCCAATTTGTTGTGCACGGAGATTGAGAGCTCTTGCACTCTTGCCCTGTAGTAGGCACAAGGTTTCCTCTGTTGCCTCGATCTCTGTCTCTTACCCATAAGCTTTCAGCCTGCTGTTCTTCAGAGGCAGCTCTTCACACTCTATCCATTTCTGGATGTAGAGAGCAACCCATTCGCCCCACCTTCCTCTCCTGTCCTTCCTGAACAGCCTGTAGCTTTCAAAAGTCACATTCTGGTCATGGGCTTCATCCCACCAAGTTTCAGTTATGGCAATCAGGCCATTGCTTTCTAGCTGCACAGTGGCTTTCAACTTCTCCTTTTTGTTCTAACTTGGTGCTGGGTAGGTNAAAAGGGTTTTAAACATGGATAACAACTCACAAATAACAAAGTTTTAACATACAACAACTTAGTCTAACATCTTAACAACTGTTTTAACTGGGGCTGGTTAGATTTAACTGTCAACCTTTAATTAAACTTTTCATTTGTGGTCCCTTGGATGGGCAGAGTTTAAAACCTCTGAGGACTGCAAAAAAGTCACCACATAAAGTCATTTATGACAGTGAGGAAAGGAAAGAGAGGACTAGGAGCTGAAATAAATTAAAATTGTTTTAAAAATAACCCTCTTTTCTAAGGTACTCTCAGTTCCTGTTTTTCGTAAAAACGAAAATAATCCCCAGAGTGGTCTGAATCAAAGCCTCCTATACCATTTGTCACTACTTAGGAGTAAAGTTAACCTGGAATTCGACTTCAGCTCAATTTCATCTTCCGTATAAGCAAAAGAGCAAATGATTCTCAGCACGTGCAGAGATGAATAGAGACATGTTCGTTCCCTGTCACACATAACCCGCCCCAACCTCTTCAAATAATACTTTCATCAAAAGATACTGATAGAGCGAAAGGTCACGGGACGCGATGTGCAATGGGTAGCTGAGGACAATCAGAGATGATGTCATGGGCAAGATCTGACATC
Source organism: Aleadryas rufinucha (assembly GCA_013397815.1). NCBI lineage: Eukaryota > Metazoa > Chordata > Aves > Passeriformes > Aleadryas > Aleadryas rufinucha. Next base: position 1,316,095 of record VZTH01016555.1, on the reverse strand, counting down.
AGAGAAAGGGTACAGATCTACACTTTCATTAGTCATGGTTTCTGTACAAATCCATGCAGAATTTTTTTCCTTCAAAAAAATACATCCCTTAACTATTTTAATCTAAAACAGCACTGTTAGCTAGTAAAAACAGTGACGTCTCATCTTTTTGGTGGCTACTTGCTAACAGCTTAAATTAGACTTAGAAAATTCTTTCTTCTGTGGATGTCTGAGGCATAAATAACACCATATGTTCAGCAGCAGTTTAAATAAAATATCATTTTTACCTTAACAGTGACACTCCAATTTAGGAGCCGTGGCTGCAATCACAATGTGAACACTGAAGTATTCTGCCTAATCTTTAAAAAATACCTTGTTACTTTTTTGCTGCCTTAAAACTACACTACAAATATGGCATTATATTTGTGAGGGGAAAGCCCCATCATCTTCTAGCTTTGTGCTGCCGATATATACAAATCAGAAAATTTAAATGTCATGAAGAATGACCCACAGAGTGAAAAACTTGTTCCTAAGAACATGTGGACCTCGCTGGCCTCAGGAAATGTTTGAAGAGTGAACACATATTTCATCAAGATTTTTGAAATCCCGGGGGTGAGGAAGGAATGAAAACATGACAGAGTAATTTAAAATGGCAGGTATTGCACTTTTCCTGTTCAGCACTGGAAATCAGATACCTAATATTAAAGGAAGTAATTATTTTTATTACTACTATTAAAGAGGCTAACACCTGCCATCTCCCAGATTTCTGAGAGGGGTTTAATTTTTCCCCTCTGCAGAGGTAGTTATATTGCCCTGGCTGGGGGCAAATGCCATTACTTTATAGAGTGACATCTATTTTATCTTCCCAGGAGACTATACCTGGAAGAGTCTGTTCTGTGCAGAGGGAGAAATAAACTCTCACTGCTGGACCAGAAGCAAAGGCAGCAGCCTCTGAACCCAGCAGGGCCAGACCTTTGGTTTGGGGAGGATGGGAGGCAGCTGCCCTGCTGCCTGTTCATCCCGAGGATGACCTTCCCTGCTGCAGCCTGGCAGCTGGAGGTGGTGGAGGTCAGGATGCTCAACACTGCGCCATGGGGATCTGCTTTCCCTTCTTCTGCTATCCCACAGTTTGACTTTGGGAAAGTCATTCGCCTCCAATGTTTCTCTCTGTCCTTTGTGGGTGTTATTTAGATGGCAAGGAATGAACTCCTTTTCCCATTCATGGCTGAATAGTTTTTAAACCCATTTCCATAATTAAATGTGGACACAACTTAAAATTGATGACAGGCAGTTGAATTCCTCCTTTCCCTGAGTACATTTCACTGCCTGCTTCAGCCACTTGCCTGCTCATAGACCCGTTTTACTTCCAAAGTTCTGGAACGACACTTTAAGCATTTCATTCCTGCATCTGAAATGTCATTTGCAATGCTAGATATAACCACCTCTCTTTTTTTCCCCCCACTCTGATAAAGCATAGTTTATATACAGAGATCAGCTTTTTAACCTTCTGACTATATGCAAAAGTGATTTGGGTAGTTTGACATAAAGTCTGATTCCAGGGAATTTTTGCAGTTGCTGCTGTTGTCGTAGTCTCTCAGCACAAGCAGGTAGGCATGCAGGGTGGTGGTGAGAAATCTTCTACCAACCCTAAACCACAGGATTTTCAAAGACATTGCACGTTTTTCAGGCTACTGCATGAAACATTCCCTTGAGAGCATAGAGGGCTTGGATTTACTGCTGCTGGCACAGGGTATGTGTTGCACTGTAACTAGATGAGTTTTGCCTATAAATCACGTGCAAGTTACCTACTTTTGCCTTCGCAGCAAAGGAATGAGAAGCCTGTCCCTGGTGATGTATGGTTGATGCTTCCCAGTAGCATGTAGCTGAAATACTGAGAAGTTGGAACATTTTACAGAGATGAGTTTGCTGTGCTAGCATTCAATGCAGCAAAACACTGTCACCACTTCCAAATTTCTCAGAGGTTTTCACAAGGTTGGTTTTCTCAGGTTCAAGGGCACATGAGTCATGTTACTGTCATCAGGGGGAGAAAGCTTTGGTGACAGAGTCCTCTTCAAGACTGCTCATTCATCTGGGCTTGTTGTGTGGTTGCTGATTTCCTCAGAGAGCCAGAAAAGTAGTGAGGCTCTCACACAAGCAATGTTCTAAGTATATTTCTTCAGCTTTGAGGCCTTTACTGCTGCCAAACCCCACTAAGAGGCGTGTTAAGTTCTATAATGGCACTGAGCATCACTGGGCACAGATACATTTTCAGTGGCTGTGGGGAAAAGAATCTGCCTTGGTGAAAATGAATGTGTGCTTTGAAAACCCTGGAGATAAGAAATATGAGCTGCTAAGATACGCCAGGCTGGTACCAGTTTTCAGTGATCATATTGGTGGCTGGTGCTGTGTCTAGAAGCAGATCAAACAGCCAGCCTCCCAAACTCCATGAACAAATGACCCTGGTGTCTCTTGCAGGTGGCTTTCTGCCGATATGAAAAGATCTGGCCTGCACATGCTGGAAGAAGAAAGAAGAGGTGAAGAAGAAATATGAGAGAAATTAACAGACAAGAAACTTCACTGTGTGCACCAGACTCCAGATTCAGAGACATGAACCCAACCTGAGCCCTTCTTTGGGTGCCTATGTTTAACCCTCCCTAGTTTTCAGCCGATACATAAGTAGTAAAGGGAATTAGAAATATGGACTGATAATTACCATTCATAAATAACACAGTCAATGCAGATCCAAGATTCGGTGCCAGATATCTGGGCTGGCATTGGATGAGGTTTCTCCAGGAACAGAAAGAGCGTCACCACATTGGTATGGCACAGGACCCAAGGAAATGAGTGGGAGAAGTGTCTCAGTGCAGTGCTGCACTCCGCAGCCTATCTTGTTTCTGGTGTTGTCACTCCTGGTGCTGCACGGTGCTATGAGGCACTGAGAGTGTGCTCTGAGGTAATGTAAGGACATAAGGTCTGCCTGGATGGTAGTTGCCATTTCCAGGACAGAACCATAGAGGAAACAGCCCTCATTGCTGCCAATGCAAAATCAGTGGGGGACTTTAAACAATCTTTACTGTGGGATGCAGAGGGATTTGTTTCAACTCCCAAATCTTAGTAAGTTTTTGTCTTTCCACACTACTCTGTCTTATGGAATGGGGATGCGAGAGGCTTGCAGGCAGCATCTGGCCTGTAGGTTTGATCTCTCCTTCCAGAAGAATGTAGACAAATCCAACATAGCATGTACCAAAATAATCCTCTCCTTTTTTTTAGGAAAGATGTGTCTGGACAGGAAGCATGGGCTGCCTGGCTGGCTTTTTCCTCTCTTTCTCCAGTGTGTCAAAGACATTTCACTGTGCTCCACAATCCTACACTAGAAATGCACGAAACTGAAGAAGGGAGAGGAATCATCAAGAAACTGATGAATAGGAAGGTAGAGATAGCAGATAACTGAAGTGGGTACTTCTGACCTCACCAGCCTTTTTCTGTACATGGTTTATCTAGACTTTTAATTAGCCATGCCATGAGTGCAGAAACCCCAGAGCAGACCCATGCATCACTACTTTCAATCTTGCAGTATTTCTGAAGTCAGACTTAGTGATGTGTGAGTCACTATGCTGCTTCAAGACTACTCAGCCACTTTTCAATGACATCCAGGCTAATAAAGCTTGACAAGCTAATTCTGATTCCCTGAAGGGACAAAATGAAGGTCTCTGTTCTGCACTCCTGGCATATTGGGGTCCAGAGGTTTATTAATGACCTGAGCACCTTCAATTTACTTGGGGATGGCATTCACCACTACATCAACTCCATCTTAAAGACTCTTCCTACCAGATCAAGAGCTACCAGAAAAACACAATGCAAAATACTGATTAACCTTGCTAGTGAATAAACTCATTTTGCTAGCATTGATTTGTTGAGTTGATTGTGCTGGCTTATCTCCCCATCGGATAGGTTTATGGGGCTCTGGCATTGTCCATCCATTGGTTGCTACCTTGAAAGGGTAACATTAACAAACTTTAAATAATGTGTTCATGTGATGGAAGAAGGGTTGCACACGTGTTACCCAGATAAAATGTTCATATCTAGATGACCTGGGAGGGCTCAGATCTGGTGTTGTCATTGTGGACCCATAGCCAGGCACAGGAGGAGCTTGGAAGGGAGCAGAGGAGCAGGAACTGGCTCCAATTCCAGGCAGACATTGTGGTCAGTTTCTCAGTGCCTCTCACTATGCTGATCCTCTGCCTCATTCAGGGCTCTTACATTATCTGGGAAAATTCCAGCCTCACAATCATCCTGTGACACCCCTTGGGAAAAGAAAAATGACACCAAAGCATAATAAAAATAGCTGCTACTGTATTACATGGTAGTTCTCCCACAGTTAAAACCCACTACCCAGATTTTGGATTCCTCATGGAACAGTAACAGTCCTCAACAGCAGAGAAATAGTTATGTAGGTGGGAATAAAACTCCAGAGATAGAAAGCTATTTATATCAAAGAACACTTCCCTTATGAACAAAGGCTTTTTGCTGGATCAGAAATCTAGTCCAAAACTCCCAAAGCCTTTGATTGTTTTCTCTGCACATTCTGCTATAGCATGTTTAAATTCTGCTTTATGATAGCACTGGTCAGCAGGCACATGATTTTATAAAGGTGGGTGGCAAGAACACCCAGTGCAAGATGCACTGTTTCTGTACAGGTGATAGAGCACTGGGGTGATGACAGTGCTGGATTTTCTTTCTGCTGGCTTAAAATTTATTTCACATATGTTTTGCTTTCTGCTTTAACCAGATGATGATTTCATTGATTTGATTGCTATCTTATGAACCCCATAACATCTTATATTATCATGAATCATATCATCTGCCTGCAATGACACAGCTCTCCCATTGAGAAACAAACCGCCAGGTCAACCTGGATGCATACTGGTGAGAGTGATAAGTGCCTTGTTGACAAAGACCAGAAGAGGATAAAACAGCATGAGTACCAAACAAGTTTTAGAGTAACAAAAAGTATTCCCAAGGGTCAGGCAATCATGTTTCAAAAGTGCCAGAGCTTATTTTGATAGGTAGAATTTACTGTTGTGACTCAAACCCCAATTTTTGTCAAAGTTTCACAGTCACAGATCCATGGTCTACATGTCTTGTTTGAAAAAAGGTAAAATCATCTGAGATTAGACCTTCATATTACACACATGCTTGCAAACTAACAACTCTTTGTTCTGTATTTGAGAATTTTGTATTTAATACATTGTGCAGCTTTCTATTCTTGTGTGATTTTAAACCAGATCTTTTTAGTCTCCAAAAAAAGAAAGCCTATGTCTTCCGGCCAAGCCTTTGCAACACAGAACTCTTGGTTTAGTAAAATACTACTAACAGTGATACCATTACATCCTTTCACCCACAAGGTGAGATTTACTTTTATTCTGTAGATCTGCAGCAGTGGGTTTGAAGCAGCCCGTGGTGCTTTGCTCATCTCACTATGCTACATTTCAGAATAGATATGTCTTTCATTTTCATGACCAATTAGTGTTAATGTCTGCAGGAAAACTTACATGACTGGAGCTAGCCCCCAGGGCACCATATCCCCACTTCAGCTGGTTAAGGTAGTGCAGTGGACTCTTTTCTTATTAACCTAGTCCTCCTGAAACAAGGGCACACCAGGGAGCAATAACAAGGTGAAAGAGGTTGATATTTTGGCAGGTGCCCCCGACCTATTTACTTTGGAATAGCCTTGGAAATAGTACCTGCCCAAATTAGGGTAGGTAGGAATAAATTCTGCCTTTTATTTAGCACAGGCTGTGTTACTGAAGTTGGTGGGAGCAATGCACTCCCAGGAAAAGGGATTTTTTCCGGAAGCCCCATCATTTCCTTTGTCTGGCCAAAGTGAGCAAAGCTGACATGGACAAGTGGCTTCATGAAGCACAGCTTTTGCCGGAAAACCCCAGTTCACAGCTGAGAAGTATGCAGCTGGCTTTCAGAGAGCTCCAGTCCGGCCATTGCCAAGGGGTAGGTGTGTGCCATGAGGCAGTGCCACCCTGGCAGAAGCAAGGATTCAAGGCTGCTTGAGGTTGTACAGTGCCATGGATCCACAAAACTTGCCACTGGGAGGGATGAACAATCAAGATGATAGCCAGTGCAGGAATGCACTGTCAGGGAGAAATCCTTGTCAGCACTTGCCCATCAACAAAATGGCTCTGTTCCCACCAGCCCTGATATCCTGCCTCCTCTTCCCAATACACAGGGGAGACCGGAGAGTTTCAGTTCCTTCATTCTCTTGCAGGCTGAAGTTTCTGATCCCCATTTGCTCTTTCTCATTGCTGGCAGGCAGCACAGCTTTGTGTTTCTGAAGCTGTAAGAAAGGAGTTGATTCAGCAATAAGCATAGGCTGCGCTGATTTGGCTTTTCTAGTGGCTGTCAGCCATGAGTATTACTCATGCCATACCTCCAGGATCATTTGAATCTGGTATGCATCCAATCTGCTGCTGAAAGTGGTGGTCTCATGCTGTCCTGTGGGCTCAGTCTTTCACTCCCACAGCCCTCCCTAGTGCTGTTACCAGCACTTAGGTGGGCCTGTGGTGAGCTGGATCGAAGAGGGCACCCCATGGCGAACTAAACTCCGTCACCCACTCCTTTGCCCATGGAAAACTCCACACTGATATAAGCAAGTGCTACCTCAGAAGTGCTCAATCTGACCCTGTGAGGTGTTTGCTTCCTATAAATGTCTCAGGATACCAAAGGAGGAAATTAAAATAGCAGGAAGGAACTTCTTTCTCCCCAGCAGTCATGGCAAGTTATGCTTGTTTTCAGATTAACTCCAAATATCTAAAATGGAGTAAGACAGATCCAATTCAAAATACTTGTGACTTCACAACACCTCTATGTACAGGCCATGAAAGTTGCACCTGCTTAGTCCACACTGCATAATGCTATTTCATGCCGTGTTTCAATGGTCCCCGCTATCCAGAAAACTGTACTGGAAGTGTCAGGAAACCTGATTGAAAATATGCACAACAAACTTCCCAGGGCAGTTTGTGAAAAAGACAGTGTAGTTCAAGTAGCATCACACGTTTAAAATTGCAAAAGACACTTTGAAACCATGTGTTGTGTAATGATCAGGGTGCTAAATCATGTGTCAAAGCTGAGGGATCTGGTTTCTCTGAAAAGTGCTAATATTTTTTGATGCTGAATAGAAGCTGTGTTTAAAAGAAATGATCAGAAAGCAGAAGTCAGTTTATGAGAGCATTAGTGCTTCAGATGTGGTCTGTCTACTTAGCAGCAAACCCAGCCTGTAGCAAACATATTTTGGACATAAGAAACGAATCATCTTATCTGTGCCCAAACCTCACATAACCATTTGCCTTGATAGTAAAAGTAACCAGTGATTAAATTCCTGAAGTTGTTAAAAAGTGTTGTGTCAGAGAGAACTTATTGTTTAATGGTTGGTGCCCTTCTGTTGGAAACAAAGGCTTACTGCTGCTTCTTGGCCAAATCTGAAATGCATTAGTCATTTCAGTGATTTGAACTTCATCCAAGACTTCCTCTGAACTGTTCTTAATAATCTGTCTGCACTGTCTTGCACTTGGAATCGCCCCAGAATGTCCCTGCAAATCTGTTGCACCTGATATACTTGGTGTCCATAAGCCCAAGCAGTATTTTGATCTGGTAGTTCACTAAGAACCTGTCTATGCTATGATGAGCTGGAGCAATTAATCACCACTTCCATAAGAAGAAACTCCATTTCCTTTCTGAAAAATGGGAGTTGCTGAAACTCAACCAGAGACAGAAAGACAAGTAGAGCTGGAATGGCAATTAGCAGCATTGGTACAGAGGGAATTAAGCAGGTTTCAGTCAAAAGAACCCCAAACTGGGATTCTTTGACCCCTGTACAGATAAGAAGGAAGACCAGACTGGAGAGGCCAACAGAGAAAAGCCATCCACACAGCAATCTAGAGACCACTGTCCTTACTCTTACTATGGGGCCATTAACAGCTCTAGATCTTTCCTAGTACTGACAAATCACTTATTCAGGTGTAAAATATTCCCTGAGCTAAACTGAGATTTTCTACATAAAGCTTTAATTGAGTGTAGGACCTCCATTTTCTTTATTTCACTTTTGGTCCCTAGCACGTGGGACTCAGGGCAGCCTCTAAGTAGAGAAATCACGTCATCAAATACATAAAAAGTAGTTTACAGTATCAAATGGAGCACAGTGCAGGCATTAGTGATAGAAATCTTGCAAGTGAATTTGCAGGATGCACTAGTATGGGTATATTGACCCATATATTTTTGGGGGCTTTGAAGTTACTTGAGATTTCAGAGGAAATTTAGTTTGAAAGCCCAGTGTGCAACTTCAGTCTACTGGCTGACCTGAGATCATTTTAAGCCCCAAGCACTTACAAAGTGCACAGATCTCACAGCAGCTTGCAATGAACAGGGTTCCTGCAACCTCACATAGAATCCTGTTCCTATTAGCCCAAATTTCAATGCCTGCTGGCATAGTGGTGCCAGGCAATTTCTTTTGCAGCAGAAATTTCAAGGCACTGTGATGGAGAATGAACTCCTAGCATTTTTTTTGTCACACACATATTTCCTCAGTCTTCATTGTACTCTGTCACCAAAGCTTAAAAGACATCCACAAACAGGCAGATATGCTCCTATCAAAGGCCTTCTCTGAGCTACGTTCAGCTCTTCCAGTGCGACTTCAGCCTCAAATTATGTCAGCACTATAGGCTAGTAAGAGATTATTAGTCTATTGTCTCTTTTTTCTTACAACATCCAGCTCAACAAACCACATGGAAGTCCTGAAATTTGAATTGTTTGAGGATTTCAGGAATTTTAGAAGTCTTCAACTGTACCAATACCACAGCAATAACTTACCTGTCATTACAGTCCTTGCAATTGGCAGCACTAAATTGTTACAAACCACAAAGCTTTGGCCATCTGAAGGTCAGTTTATGGGGAGATGTTTAAAAACAACCACTCATTTCTGGCTTAATGGGGTTTTTCTGATTTGTGCATCCTTATCTGGGTTGGAGCATGTCCCTCATGCAACTGCTTAAAGCCTACCCCAGAAAGCATGGCAGTGCAGTCCTGGCACTCTGTTCCAATACTGACATTCAGCATGAGGAAATGCTGTAGTTATTAAAACCTGCTGTATCCACTTGTAATCTGTGTGATCTTCTTAACAAAGCCAAGCTGCCTTCTTCAGATGCCAGTTGCCCTACTGTACACCTCACTTCTCAAAATATGCTCTGAGGCTCGGAAATGAAAGCTGGATTAATGTCAACAGCTAGAACAGGTCTGTAGAGTCTGTGTCTTACCATCTGTTAGAAAAAAAATCCTAGACAGAAATATGGAACATAACAAATAGGAAGGAAATGTTGCTAAGCTGGTGGGCTGTGAGCACTTCAGCACAGGCATCTGGAAAGGAGCAGGGTCTTTCCCAACACATAATGAAAACAATTCAGAGTAGTGCCACTTTATACGGCTCTGTGAGCCACAGGATGTGTCGTTATGAGTCTTAGCACCTCATGTGAGAGGTGTGCACATCTGGTTGCAGAAATGAGAGGATGGCTTTCTGCAGTAGCTGCTCAAATCCACACTCAGCTAACCCAGATACCAGGGAACACCTGTGCTAAATTCACTAGGGGTAGCCCATACTGATACACTCTGCAAAGACAAGAGACTCTTAAGATTTACTCTCCACACTTGAAAAACCTATCACATGACCTTTGTTTAAGCAATAGGACACACACAGTCCAAATCAGTGTTTAGTACGAGGATCTGGGTTCAGGGACCAAAACAAAGTCAGTAGCCAAAAGTCAAGCTGAAGGTCAGGGGAAGGGCTAGCAACAACAGGCTTCAGTTGTCAGCCAGCCCAGGAGCAACTGCAAGTTCTGGCTGCGCTTTCCAGCCAGTAACCGGGGTTACTTTATCATGACCCAAAACGGTTGCTTATTCAGTCATTCCTGCCAGGCCTCACTGGCAGGGAGGTCTGGTCCAAACCTAGGACCCAGAAACACGCTCTCAGTTTTCATTTGAGAAAATAAACAGAGATAGGGTTTCAAACTGTGGGTGTTAAACGCCCATGAAGAACTTGCAAGGTACAGGTCATCCTCCCTTCTCAGCTTGAAATATTCCACATGAAAATCTGGCAGACCATATCTAAGCAACAAACACATTTGTCCCACTGTAGGATCTATTTTGAGGCAATACTTAACCAAAGAAGGGCTCAGCCTGAGGAAAACATTTTTTCCCAATCACTAGTAACTTGCAGAAGCAATTTCCAAACATGCCTAATGTTGAACAAAATCTGCTATTAAAGTGGATGTCTAAATTCATGGGCATCAACAGAAGCCAATTAAGAGCAGACAGAAAACACATTTGACAGTCTCTTCCACATAACTCCCTGTGTTGGAAACAGCATAGAAAGATTAATATCCAATGAAGTTAATAAGAAGAAATACAGAAAGCGATCATCCTTTCAGCTTCTTGAATTTTGTAATTCTCTTCTTGCAAACAGTAATCCTGTCAAATGTCATGTCAGTTTTGTAATTTTTTTTTAATGACAGGATACTTTAACAGCCATTACTAATGTCTCTTGGTATGCAAAGCATGACCATGATACAATGCAGGAAAACTTCACAATTCAGAGAGCAAAATGATTACACGCAAGCCTCAAAAACCTTTTCCACTTGTGCATAGATTTGTATGAATAAATTTCTTTAGAAGATGCTTGCAGATTGTAGACAGTATCAATATGTTCCCCTTGAGTGGAAATTGAGTCGTCATATCAATTACATCACAGTGCAACATCTTTAGGAAGCTAAAGTAATTTGAGTGACTTGAACGGGAATCAGTCGATATTTGTAGTAACATATCTGAGAACAGCACTTAGTACCTGTCTCTCCTTAAATCAGGGAGTGTCACTGAAGCTGATGAAATATCTATTTGTTGTGTGTGGCACAACTGATTTGTTAGGTTTGCACAAATTAAAGATGCCTCTGAGATTTGTCATGTACTAAACCCCAAGTTTTAGTAAATGTTTCAAAAATTTTTTGCACTTTTCATGTGAATTTTGACATGCTGACAGAATAAGCATCTTGACATTTTATAATACTGCAATTCATGGGAAATTAGGCAATAAATTTGTTGCAATTCTAAATTAATCTAATAGCATGTATTCTACATTTATTATAAAGGAAAAGTACGCTCATTTTTTCAGCTTTATTCATTAGAGCAAGAATGGATTAATTTAGAATAGGTGATCCCATGTTTCATAGAAGGTTGTGTATGGATTTACTTGTAGCTCTGGAAATCCCCAATAGAATGGAATTGCAAACAACAATATAAAATCCAGCTTCTTCAGCAAATGTGTAGTTAGAGCACCGTATTTTCTCAGGACAATTACATGAGCAAAAATTTTGGTGGTGAAGGCATGCATTCTTTGCTTTCCTTCCCCGCACTCATTAGCTCTGCACTTTCTCATCCTGCCCTGAAGCTCATGACTCTCTCAGGTAGGCCAGGGAAAGCTACTTCTGAGTCCATACTACAAATCAAGCTACTCTGATGTTATCCTAATTTAAAAACCAAAATAAATAGAGTTACTTAACAAGCAAAGAAAACCCCAAAATTTCCATAGACTTGTGGTTGCTTTCACAGAATCACAGAATATTCTGAACTGTACGGGACCCACAAAGAACATCAACTCTTAAGTGTGGGGATGGAACCCACAAACATTGTCATTATTAGCACCATGTTCTAACCAGCTGAGCTAATCTCAGTGTCTTTCATCCATAAATTTCTTTTTAAAGAACACATTGGGAATTCTAGCTAATGTTCTAATTTACTTTTTCCCTTTAATTTAATTTAATTTCATTAAATTGTTTCATGTTTAGCTCTTTCCTTTCCTCCTCTTTTTGCTAGACCTGATCAAGATATTAAGCAGGCTCTCATATATATGCTGAGATTGAAGCACAATTGTGATAAGAACATACTTTTTATCCATTGGGATTCCTGGTTCCTTTGCTGCAGAATATGACAAGTTTGTGGTGAAAAAGGGGATCTCAAGGAGAGAACAATCTCCCAGACAATCTTGATTCCACCACAACACTCTTTCCTGTACAGAGATTGGCAAAACTCATCCATATCATAATTCATTGCAACAAAGATGGCCAATTAGCTTGTAAGATATACATTCCTTGGGCCTTCTTATAGAGTCCAAACACTAATACACAGAATAGGGAAATCTAAGCCTTTCATAAATATCTCTCCATATTTTGTCTGGGTTTTTGGGAAATATAGTGAGATTTTACTTCCTGGAAGCTTTTTTCCATATCTATATTTTGGAAGCACTCAGAAAACCACAGTCTAGCTGACAAGTACACTGTACATTTCCAATGTATTCTCTGCTGTTTGGCTACTAAACCCACCACAGAAAATGTAATTCTGTTTAGTCGTGTGACCCTAGTTCTCTCCAACAAATATGAGTCCATTCAGCACAGGCAGGGTTCACTTTCTTGTTTCAAAGATTTTCTAGGCAATTTTCTGAGGTACTGAGATATTCAGAGCAGTGGAAAAACTCTTACTTTTTCATTTAAGTGTCAGTACTTTTTTCAGCATCCAAATATAAACATGGGATTTATTTATAATTTCTGTTAATGCAATTTAATGTGCTAGTTTCTACTTTCTTGACTTATTTGCATAAACTATAATTCTTTAGCTCTCTCTTCTTGCTAGAAATCAGTCTGTTATATGGCAAAAAGCTTCCCTGGAAGTTCTGCTTTCTGTTGCTTCCAGACATCATTTTGGTTCTTTTCTTGCTGATTTTTCTGGTAAAAAAATATTTCTTCTGTCATATACAATTTTACTGTTAGTTTCTCAAAAACTCACTCTCAGGATATTCAGTCTGTAAGCATTTGTGGGGAAGAGCTATTTGCTTCCATGAATTTTTTCTTTGCTCTTTTAAACGCACACGACTAATTTCTTATTCTTAGAATATGGGAAGAACTGATGCCAAGGAATTTCCCCGGAGGAGGGAACTTTTTCTTGTTTGGCCAGACTTGCAGCACACCCAAACTGATATAAGTCCATTCAAGACAATGAATGACATATTGATAATTTGTATGGTGATAATCTAATGCATTTTAGTTTAATTATTTTATAACATAGGGAAGGTTGGTGTGTTTGTATCATTTCGATCAGTTCATATATCTCACGTTAAATACCTAAGGAAGAGGGATCCAGGGATAAATTTAGAAGTATCAAAGACCCATGGTCTTACAGTTGTTTATCTTGGCAAATGTAAATGAAGGCTGGTTACCATACAAGATTCTTTTCTGCACAACAGCATTTCTTCTGTCTTGCATCAAAAGGTTTATGCTTTGCTTTATGGTTGGTAGATTCAATCCATGTCTAAAAGGTTTTTCAGGAGGCCTCAATGTTTGAAAAAACCCAGGTAATAATGCTAATTTATATAAAGTGGAAAACTAAAGGGAAACAACTCCCAACACTTTGATAGAAAGATTATTAATGATATTCATATAATCTGATGTTCATAGTGCTGTGTGCATGTTTTTAATCAAACCTGGGGTTTTATCTCACTATCTCACATGTAACATGACAAAAATGGCACACTAAATTGACATTTGCAGGACAGAACTAGAATTTTCTGAAGTTAGTTTTGTTCTTTTCAGTTCTTGTTCTCCAGTTCTGTCAATAAAGAAAGAAACTTCAACAGACTTGAACACAACTTTACAATCTATCTGCTGTGGGCTGTGCCAGCATGCTGGCTTTTATGCTTCTCTTAAGGAGCATAAATTCACTAAAAGCAATTATAACCACATGGGAACATTCAAGGCAGGCAAAGAAGAGAATGAATTAAAAATGAAAGAACATGGAAAAGTGTCTTGCACAAAAATCAACGGCAAAAGCAACTAGTGTTTTGTAGGAACGAAACTGTGCAGATATTAACCACATCAGACAGTGATGAAAGGACAGTAAGTGACATTGCCATACAGATGATGTGGAAAGGAGTCCAGACAAATGATGTTTTCTGGATGAAGCCAACAGCAAACACAATCATGCTGTGCTGTGCTGTGGTGTGACAACCTGTCACCCTTGTTGCACATTTATTTTTCGTTCTCTTTAATTGCAAACTGGGATGACTCAGCACACCCAAACTTTTTGATTTGCTTTAGGTATTTGGTACTTGTTGGGAGCTGAGCTTGGCTACATGCCTAAGACTAACCAGGTAGCATGAGTGAAAGTGGAAATCTGGACACAGATGAGGAAACATGGTGAGGAAACACAGGCCTTTCCTACCTTTTGAGACTGATGATGGTCCATGCAATATCTGTGTCCTTCCAGATGTGGAAGTTTGAACATTCCATCATCAGAGGATGGACTAGAAAAACTCCAGTGCCTGCTGCAGCTGTGAAAAGGGAAACACTGTGAGAAGGGTATGCATCCTAAGAAAATAAGAAAGTCTAGAAAGCCCAAATAACTTACGGTCGAAGAGATTACAGGCTGGACATTGTTTTGCCTTCTTCACCCAAAGGTGAGAAAATGCCCATGTGAACCAGGTCTGTGCAAAGCAGAGTCTGTAGCCATTCCCTCTCATGACAACTGGCAGTGGTAACAGCCCTTCTTGCTGTCTCCAGAGAATGTGCTGTGTGTGATGGCATTCAAGAAGTGTGAGCATCATTGAATATTCTCCTGCCCCTGAGAAGGTTCCTGCTCTCCCTTCCATCATCAAGGGAAAGGCTCTAAACTGCACAGGTGCACTCACAGTATTTCCTTCCTACCCTTTTCATGAATATTTAATTACTAAACCAAAAACTTAAACTGTTGCCAGCTAAATGTTGAATTCCCCTCATTAGTTCTCCACTCCCTCGACCAAAAAAAAAAAAAAAAAAAGACTTGTAGGAACATGACAGAAATGGTGTCACATTTTTTGTTTCAGGTAGGGAAAGAAATGAGACCCAGAAGGACACCTGTGCCACAGTGGTGCTGAGAAGGGAGCTTAGCATGGAGACAGAGCATTTAAAATATTCTCCCGCTTTCCACATTTCATAGCAGTTGCAATGGACACATCTGCATGGAACAAATTGGCTTCTCCAAATTCCCTGCAGACCTCCTTTTTTCCCTTCGGCACTGTAGACCAGTGGAGCAGACCATTAGAGTCTGGGAGCTTCACTTTAGGCTGTCAGCTGTGAGTAGCAGGAAATAGCAACATAAAAACCCTGACAGGCAGCATACAGACCAAATAGACTTGAAGACTCATTCTTTGATTTCATTAAGGTTTACTTACCCATCTGTAAGATAACTAGTTTTTAAGTCTCAAGCCGATCAGTGGAAATATCTCTTGTTAAAGACAATGAGAAACAGGAAGACTTATGGAAATACTTATATTTGTACAGATCTCTTTTGAAATAGAAATGTGCTTGCAGTACTAGGAAAACAACAATAGCTTTTATGGCAGCTGGAAATTCCTCAAACAGCACTTAAGACTTTTAAAATTAGTAAAAAGTTCTCCTTAGACACTACACATAAAAGCCTAGCTCCTGGAATTCAGTGTGAGTTTCATCATCAGTTTTATATCTATCAGTCTATATTTCAATGCACAAGTATGAAGTCATAGAAATTAGAGATGGAAAAAGCTGCGTAATCATTCAGACCAGACCCAAAAGCATGAGGATTTTTTTCCTTTTTATTTTTATCCTCATAGACTTGTTTGGCATCTGAGAACATTTTGCAGACTCTTTGTCTTCTGGGACCGACCTTCCTTCCTTCCTTCCTTCCTTCCTTCCTTCCTTCCTTCCTTCCTTCCTTCCTTCCCATCTCAAACCCCTGGTGTACCTGGGGGACTGAAGAGTAGGGCAAGCAGCTTGGGACTCTGATGTTCCCAACTGATGAATCCATTCCCCTTCTCCCTCCCTTACCAGCACCAATACCCTCTCATGGTCCCCAAAGGATGAGAAAGAGCTTCTGTCCCCCCACTCCACCTCTAGGGTGCTTTCCAGTGGTAATATAGACAAGAAAATCCCTGCCAACTGACAACACACAGCAGCCTCCAGTAGCCCAGGCTTGGCCACTATGACTTTAATCTGTCCTGTGCAGGTTCAGCATCATACCCTACAATGCACCTTCTCCATCTTTTTTAGGCTTTATGCAACTAATTTTTCACATGGTCTAAAATAAACTCTGTTAAAGCACACCCCAACCTTAACAGTCAGGATGCATAAGGAAAAGGAAAACCAAAATGCTCTCCAGTTGGAAGGATGATGCCTACTCATAAAATACTGTTTGAAAGCTTAGCAGGTTTAGTCTACATAATTTAAACTGACATCTACAGTCAGTCAGGTTTCCCAAAAGGAGCAGATACTGCCAACATATTAAACAAAAACAAACAAACAAACAAACACGGCATTTTTTGGGATGTAGTTAACAGATCTACTTTAAAATTCTACCTCAAGAAAACACGAGAAATGCTTTCCAGGAGCCTCTTCCTCTGACTGTCTGAAAGAAGGATTGGATGACCAACTCAGATGTACACATCTACACTGCTGACACACATGAAGTAAGAGGAAGCCCAACTAGGTACCTATTAAGACATTTATATACCCACATAACATTTTCATTTGGAGGTGCTGAAATCAAGTCTTACAAACCTGAAGTGACCTAAAAGCTAGAAATTGATTCATTTGTTCATTTGTTTCTTGCTGTGAAAATTGCATCTTTCAAGATTGCAGTGAAGAAATGCATTAATCATTTCACCATATTTTAGTTTCTCTAAGACATAATCCTATAGTTTTATCCCTATAGGGCTACATCCTATATCTACAGATCAAGACCTAAGGATCTGGTTGTGTGGAAATTTGTAAAATCTTAGATGAGTTCTAGAAGATGCAAACCATATGTTTGTCTTGCCTGTCAGATCCTGGAATTAAACTCATCTGTCGACCTGTGTTTTATCCATTGCCATATTGGAGGGGTATATTGTAGAAAATATAGAAGAAAATACAGATCTAGGTAGAGATGAAAAGTGCCTGGTAAGAGCACTTTGCCTTGGAGAAGGAATGCATTCATGAACATATCACTTGCTCTGTACAGTGGATGTGTGCATTTTGCATACACTTATCTAAGGGCCTGAACTGCAGCCTAACGTCAATAATTTCCCAGTTTTCCTCTCTTCTTATGATCAGTTGTGTTCTATGGAGCCTTATAGTTTAATGTGTGCTCGTTGGAGAGGCAGATCTCTTTCTCCAAAGCTTCCTGTATGTGAAAAAATGGCATAGCTCTTAATGTAAAATACTACTTGTCAAGAACTGCATAGCAAATCACACATGATCTCTCCCTTTCCCAGTTAAAAACCTACCTTTAAGAAGTGGCAATAAGCAGAGGCACATGGGCTGTTTGGCAGTCTGCCTGAAAATCCCTGCAGCCAATGAATAATGATTACACTACAGAGCATCTGCTATCCAGAAATAGACTGTACTGTCTCCTGAACCTGCTATTGTGTCTTTGGACACAACATGGTGGATGTGAATGTATTTTTTCTTCTGGTCACAGTGAGGAGCCAGATTTTCATTTTAATTAAAGATGTGATTAAACAAAGTCCAATAATACATACTGTTAGCAAAATATTAAAATATATCAACTATTTTGCTTCAGATTTTTCTGTATGAAAATTAAGTATTTTTCTATAAAAATAGAACAGTTCTAACAGAAAATTGTTTTCCAGAGGTCTCTGATAAAAAATTCAGCATTGATTGAGATTAATGGCTGATATCCCAAACCAAATATTTCAGGCAAGTTAATAAACACAGAGAGCTTGCAGGGCAGGCCAGCCTTTGCAAGCACTCCTTCTCCACCACAAAAGGAAAAGTATTTTCATTCTCATCAGGGACTTAGCTGATAAATCAAAAGCCTCTTTTTATAGGCAGAGGAGAGACAACCAGAAAAAGTGCTGAAGGGTCAAGAAGAGCAAAAATGCCTCCATAAGGAGTTGGAACAATTATGAATTGGAGAGAATGAAGAAAATAACTGCTTTCCTGCTTTTTGTTTGTTTGTTTGTTTGTCTGTATGTTTGTATGTTTTGAAGCCATGGTGCATCTCTGTTAGAAATGAATAGGCACTCAGCACCTTGATATTGGTACCACTCTTTCAACAAAACAGATCTGCTTCTATTGTCTAACATTTATGGTACACGGACAGTGGCACTTCTTTTTCTCCTCTATGTTTCACAGTGACTTGAGTCTCAGCCACAGAGATTTTCTTTGTCTGCTGAGCAAGGGAAATAAAAAGGATCCACAATTCTTAGGACTTCCAAAAGAATATGATATTGTCAACTGAATGGGAATTTAGGAATTTTACCTATGGACAGCTTATTCCTATCTTCTTCTGGGTTTTGGCAACCAAGTAGAATTTAAGAAGAAGAAGATTGCACATTAGGAACTTGCCAGTAGTGGAGCAGCATTAATAGAAATGCCATCTCAAGTCTCCCATATGTTAAGAGGCTCAGTTTAAAAACTTGTGGGTATAGGATACAAACCTGAACATAACACATGTAAAAATAAACAGCTAAACTAGGAAAAAGTTTCAGAAATTTTGGAATTGGTAGAATCAGCTTTACTCAGAAGTCCTAAGGAGAAAAAAAAAAAGTATTCTGATCAAGGCTTCATTTTTGTTTGCTTCCCAATGCCTTAGGAAGTGTGTTAATTTTAGTCAGATTATCACAACTTGAAAAGATGTACGAAGGTGAAAAGGGTGGTCTCTGTTGTGTTGTGATAATGATTAGGATGTGAATCTGCAATTGGTTATGCATTGGCTGCATCTTTTTCACTGACAACACGAAGGTCAGAATATGTAAAATTATGCATGGATGTAGACATTATCAGGATCAAAGTCACAAAGTAAGCAGACAGCTCTGGAATCATGTATCCAAACTTCACTTGGATAATTTATAACCATATTAACGTCTTTGTGATTTTTATAAACAAAACAAGTTCACCTGATCTTTCAGGGCTGGACATGTAGCCCTCAAAAAATTGTTTTTGTAAGTCAATAAAGAGAGTTACATATTTCTTCATTTGTTACAAATATTGAAGAAGCTGAAACAATAGTCCTGACTTTAATACATGAAATGAAATTTGTCCTCTGACATACCAGCTAAGGCTAAAGTAAAAAAAAAGCATGTAAAATGGTAGAACTGTTTATAGCTTTCTGATTCTTTTCCTTATGAGGAAAGTTACTTATTGCAATTGTTTTCTCTCAACATCATTCTCTTATTATATATCAACCTTGGTTCAGGCATTTTGATACTATTGTCCCACATCAAACTAAACATTACTTGGCAACAGGCAAGGACAAACAGATAGGCTTACAATTTGTTTTTATAATTAGCTACTGTGTCAGTGTGAAAGCTAGGATACATGTCCAAGGTATATGATCATGAAGTGCCATGCAAGGCTACCTGCTAGGCTCATTCTCAGCACTGACCATCAGGAACAAATGGGTACATAGCAGTGTGTAATCTTGGGCTGGGAAAGGGCAATTTCCATTATTAAAATGTCTCCTTACTGAAGCTGCTTGTAGTCATTTAAGTGGAGATGGACCATGACAGGTCTTCACAAAAAGTTAGAATCATCCCACCCATTTCAGGTCATTGGCAATGTTGCCTAAATTATGGGCAGAGACTTACTAAATTTCTTTTTCTGTCTGGAGAGAGAGAAGTTCACTGCCATATGCAGATGTCTAAAGTTAGGGGGGGATGAGTGAAAGCACAACTGTTTCCAGGCATAGGCAAGGTGGCATGTACTGCCTTCACATCTTTCCACATATATTTCCATAGAAGGGTAGTTCACATAAAGGGTAATTGAGCTGGTGCTGCTACAATTCAGATTCCCCCTCTCTTCCCACCCACAATGAATAGAATATCACCCCATGATACAAAAAATTCAAAATTTATGGGTTACATGTGGACCATCTCCTTAAAGCACTTCCTTTTGTAGACTGAAAATTATACTGGAGTGCTCTTCATGCGTGGTAGAAGGAATTGTCTGGGCAAAGAGGAGACATGACAGTGCTGGGCACAGATATGATGGGAGCAAATAAGCTGGTCAGGGGCATAGCTGCTGCTCTGTGAAACACCACTCAGGGTTCTGGTACAAGAGGAACTTTAGGACCTTCTTAAGTCCCCTCCAGCCCACCCAGAAAATTCAGATGTACTATTATTCACTAAATAATACATCTGCTTAAGTTGTGTGAAGCTACACTGCTGTTTTTAAATATGTCATATTCTGTTTGATAGGGGAATGTGCTGTGGTGGGCTATTTAATTGTGTTGATTTCTTATGCCTTGTGAGAGCTTAGGAAGTAATGAAAACACATTTAGACAGTATATGTGTAGATGAGTTTGTACATACATATAATGCAAAAACTGTATTCTGGACTTGATAATTTCTGTGGGTAGAATTTCTGTCCTCATCTGACAGAGGTTTTGTACTGTATTAAGCTGTGTCACTGATACAACAGGACACATCAGAAAACCAGAACCACATTGTTCAACTTCACCTCTAGAAAAATTAGAGATTAGTTTTGTATTTTGAATACACTTTGACCACGTGATTATGTAGATGTTTTCCTCTGAACACATTCTTCAAAATGTTTAAATACCTTTCCTTGTCAGGGTCTTGTTTATATTTATGCTTTTGTTCTTTACCATGAATGCATCCAGTCAATATTTTCCTGATGGCAGAACCTCTCTGTGTAATGTGTGCATTTGTTTTCTTGAAAATGCAATGAATTTGAGACACTTTCAGTAAAACAAAGAAGTGTTCTGCAAATTCTCTTAATTCTTGACAGCTCTACCCCAAGGACAGCACCATTGGGCAATTGTTTTTGTCTGAGAACAGTGAACCATCAGAAACTCCTGTTAGTGCTCAGGAAATGTGTTGATTTCTATAAAAAAGCTACAAGATAGAGAAAGAGATAATTTGGGCTTAACCATTATTTGGCCCAGTATTGATCAAACACTGAAGGAAATCCTGTGCCCTTCCCCTCATCTTGTCTTTCCACAAAGCAGTAAAACTGTTTCCTTACTGACTCTATCTACAATTTTTTTTTTCATAACTCCAGACTAATGGCTTAAAGTCTCAGAACATTCACTCAGTCATTTTGATTCACAGCATGATAGAGATAAGAGGTAAGGCGTTTAAATACTTCAGTGATAACAGGAGGGTTGCAGAGAATCCAGATCTGTTTCACTGGGCTCAACAGAAAGCAGAACATTTTCCTGGAGCTTAGAAAAGATCGATACATACGGTGCTATTGTGTGTCAAAACAGACATGTCTGTGTTGCAAGCTGATTCAGGTTACTCAGCTGTTTCTCTAACCAGACACTTGTAGCTCCCTATCTTTTATTTCTCTGATCTAAAGCAGCCTTAACTTGCAAGCTTGGATTTATCACAGAGGTGAGAGGAGACAGACTTAGTTCTTTAAGCCATCAGTCAGGGCACTGTGTGCCCCTGTATTACGTCAGGCAGCTGTGGCCACACAGTTGTGCAGCCTCTCCATTCAGATCAGAGCTTCAGCTACCACTGTTTAAAAAGCATTTCCCCTCCAGGACCCTCAACCCAGATGCCTCTGTGGATAAGATTTGAACAATAAAATGAAGACAACTTCCAGCTAGTTTCTATATACTCTTCTCCCTCCTTGCAGAAGGGATTTGGGCAATTTTAAGGAGTGTCATAAGAAAAGAAATGTCATGGTAAACATTTTTTTTTCCTCCTAAGTGGCCGTAAAGGGAAGCAAAAATGGGCAGCTCAGGGACTGAAACATGCTGTGTCAAATGACTAGAGTTTTACGACCTTAAGAACTTGGAATATTTATGACAGCACATATTGGCCTGAAAATCAGGGTTACTGTTAGGGTGATGTGAATTGGTTGGATTTTTAATACTGAAAATTTGGCCTCAAAAATGTGGAGGCCAGTTGCCATAAAGAAATACACCTCTTCCAAAGCAAGCATTGTCCCTATTCTTACAGTATAGAACCACCACAGGCAGGCATCATTTTGTCTATGCATAATGTGTGCTAGAGGTGAAAATTACAAAATTCCTACTTATGCCTGAAGAACCAAGGATATGGGCAGACACACATTTATTCAACTATCTAGAATAGTTTGTCAGTTTGCTGCCCGGTCAATTTGTTACCACAAGACCACCAGAGCTTATTGCCACATCCCCCTCACTGGAATGACATGAGTATAAAACAGAAATAGAGTCAGTCCAGAATATATATTGAAAGTAGACTTTGCAATGCCTGGGATAAATTTATCCTCTGGTATTCTTTTTTACTTCATTAACTTCACCATATTCATGACAAATGGGATAAGGCAACAGAGAAGTGGCAAAATAGATGGAACTTTTACAAAATAAGATGCTGCCTTGTACCTCTATTTGAATAGAACCATTCCATAATGCCAGCTTGGCAGCCTTGGGCTATTCCAAAATGTCTAGACTTTCTTATTAAAGATATTCAATTTTCTGGCTTTTGCCAAGATTAATAAAAACATCAAAACTTGCATAAAATGGATGCAGTAGAGGGGGGAAACTAAAGACAAACTCCATACCCAAATCCCAACAATTTACATCAGCGCTGAGCAAAATAATTGAAATTCTTTAGAACAGATGTTACTTCAAATTCACAGGCACAGATCAATGTTTCAAAGGGTAAGGAAGTTTGGCATTTAAAGATTGTGTTGGAATTCAGCAGCCAAGCAACCACAAGCAGAAGAGATGCTGTGTTAAGATTTGGTGAGGCTATACGCCTGCATTCATAGATGGCAACTCCTATGTGCCCATTAAATGTTCTCTAGAAAGTTACAGGCTTTATAGGACCTTCAGAGTCATCTTCTGTGGTCTTAGGCAAACAGCACAACTAGTTTGCTGGCATTTCAGATTTTCTGCATCTTGTTTTAAATTCTTTAGATTCACTGTACTATATAAAAATGTGATAGTCTGCATATAGGGAGTTGCGGTTTTGTTCAGATCTGTGGTTTTTGCATCCTGGAAGTCTTGTTTTGAGACCAAATCTGGTCATTCCAAATTGATTACACAAAAGCTATAGAGTAGGTTATAATTTCCATGGTGTGTGTAATATGTGGTGTAGCTGATTGGGCACTCAGAAATTGTGGTAGACCCTCCAGCTTGCTAACTTCCTAACTCAGCAGATCACAAGCTTTTATATGTATATATGTCCCGTAACAAGGATGGTGATGTTATTACTGTAGGTCTAATTAGGTATCCTTTAATGTTACTTTCACTCAAAGATCTTGGAGATGCATTTCATCTGGATTTGGTTCTTTTCCAGATTTGTTAAAAAGGAAATAATTATTCCGTATCTCCACCACAATTTAAAAAATAACACTAAATACTTGCAGGACATTGCAGACTGAAGGGAATTAAAATAAAACCTCACCAGGAAAAGGAAACTTACACCAAGTTACAAAAAACAAAACCAAAACCCTGCATGAGTAACTGGATCCCAAAATGTAATGAAGTGTTGGCTGAACATTGTGCTGCATACCAAATACTCTCTTTAACAACATGAAATCTGAAAACAGTGGAAACATAGATCAGAAATGATAGTGTAAGAACAAGGAGCTGCATTTGAAATAGGCTTCCCATTCACAAATGTTTTTAAGTTAAACATATATTTGAAGAGACCTATTTTTTGTGAGCAACTAGAATCAGAATGGAACAAAAGCCTCAAATAAAATCTACCAAGGACTTAAGGGAAGTGGCACATCACATTAGTAGAATAACATTTTTCCTCCTAAGACAGTACTGGCACTTGGTAGAAATTAAGAGGAGAAAGAGAAGATAGAAAATGTTATTTATACTCTGGTAATAAATTTGAGTTGGACAATTTTTGATTGAAATATAATCTCTCACAAAAATAAAATGGTAGATGAATTTGTTTGTAAACACTGGATCTATTGATAACAGATACTCAGTTTATCATAGCTCTGGAAAAAAGTCAAAGATGGGACGCTGCACGAATGCACTTGAAAGAGATTTCCCTCTCCTCTTCCTCTCTCCATAACTCCTTTGGAGTCTTCCATGCTGTGTAGGAC
Source organism: Aleadryas rufinucha (assembly GCA_013397815.1). Taxonomy (NCBI): domain Eukaryota; kingdom Metazoa; phylum Chordata; class Aves; order Passeriformes; genus Aleadryas; species Aleadryas rufinucha. The sequence continues at coordinate 1,291,979 of VZTH01016555.1, read as the reverse complement.
AAGGATGGATCAGGCAGAAAATGAAGCTGGACAAGATTGCTGCAGCCCAGGCCTCCCAGGGTATCAGCAGAAAAGCCACTGAGAGCTCAACACAGCACAAATGTTACTTGACTAACCCTGACACAAGAGCAGGATGCTAAAAGAAAAGCAAGGCTTTAAGTCTCAGCTCTGTAAGTGAGGAGCTGTTGCAGGAGAGAAGGAGAAAGAGGATTGTCTTGTGCATTCTGCTCAGGAATCACTTCCACACCTATATTCCAGAGTACAAAGTAACACACCAGTACCATGAGACTCCACTGTCCTCTCTGTAAACAGGAACTTCAGTATCTTATGCCAGTGCCTGGAGATAGAAACGGACACAAACTTAGGGAGAAATACCTGCTTTAGGTCCAGGTTTACTTTACAAGGTCCTAAAATTCACTGAGGTCTGAAACTTCGCTGTATTAACAGGCTGTTATTTAAAGTTTGAACTGCATTTTCAGAATTGAGACAAACACCAAGTCAGAAGAATTTGAGTTTCTCCTCATTGTCTATTCTAGTGACAAGTCTAGTGACATTCGATTCTTTGATTCTGTCTAGTGGCAACCATCCCAGGAAGAGGAATCTTGACATGCCCTTTGCTTAAGCGTGGCACATTAAAACCTTCCCACTAAAGTGATTAGATCTCCTCTAATTTTACTGGCTGGCTATGTGGCAGCAATGCTTCTTTATCACGAAAAATAAAAGTAAGTGAACTTCCTGTACACTGCAGGCCTTATTTCTTTATCAGAAATTGCCCTTGGTTTGATAATTTTGAATTGAAACTTGCTATGATCAGGAGAGGTCAGATGTATAGGCATTGTCAGACATCCAGGGCTCAATTCTCCGAAATATATGAGAGCATCAACCATTCTCCCCTGCCCTTATCATTAAGATATTCATGCTGTGGTCCAGAAATGTCTGATTCTCTTGAAGGTCCTATTCTTATCTGCCAGTCCTCTGTAGCAGATAACCTCTCAGACACGGTAAGGTCTCTGGAGTGATACTAAGTATCTGTGTATGAGCAACTGAATCAAGCACATTAAGACATTTTATCACAGGATTTTCAAAAGTGTTTTGTCACTCATCTCCTACTAAAAGGCACTGGAGATTGATTTGGATCACTATCATCATTAGCAACCTAAATAACTGGTCTGAATACTCTAACCTGTCACCATACAGCAATTGAGTATCTTGCATAATGGCTGGCACATGTCCACTAGATAGTTTGCCAGACACCAGAAAAGGTGTAGAAGAGTATCTATGGACAGGATAAACCACAGGACTCGAAAATCAGCACACAGCTGACTATGTTTAGAAGACATTGTTTTGTTGCCATATAAAAACATAAATATCCATTAGTAATATCAGCCTGTAATTGCAGAAATAAAGAATTATATATAAACTTGACTGCATTTCAATTGACTTGAAAGTTTTAAACACATTTTTAATATATTCTCACTGGCTACCATGGCTGTAGCTCTGCAGAGTTTCTTCCCCACCATTTCTCACTGATGCAAGTTTCCCCTGTGTAGGATGGGGTGATGCCTTGAAGGTATAGGCATCTTTTGAAGAGGCTGAATGAAGAAACTGTGTTCCTGAGTATTGTCCCTGATTTGTGCCACCCTGACCTGCCTGCCTTGGCCCCAGGGATGTTAAACAGGCTGGGAGCACAAGCCAGAATTTAACCCCCTTAGAAGTGTGTAAGAACTGTTGTAGAAAGAAGGGAACAAATAACAGTCCACAAAACCACAGTAGAATCCCTTTCTTGTTCTTGCAAGATATTTTTACCCTGGAAAATTGAGCCATTTACACCACAAGAGTAATACAAAGCAATCAGTGTCTACCACTTGAACAGATAGAACCTTGCATGAGTGAGAGACGTGCCTTGTTTCTTCACCTTGGCCCTTTAACTCAGATTTTACCCCACAATGTGGCTGACAGGTTGTGCAGTACAATGGAAAGCAAGGGTCAGCCTGTGTAGCAATATTTCCTACCATCACTGCTGCTAAATCAGTTTCCCTCAGATGAGGATGCCTGGACAGAAGAAGGAAGCTCTGTGAGTTTTCTCTCTGTAACAGGCAGAGTACTTTCTCTTTCCAAGGAGACCAGTTTCCCAGCTGGCATGAAGTCACCGACTTCGCTGGAGCTCACCCAATGTAACACAGATGAGGAGCTGGGCCAAAATAGAGTCACAAACATCCAGATGAATAAATACTTTAAAATGTTTATACCTAAGAGAGAGAAACTGAGGAGAGAGAGGATTAGCTGTGCTCCAGGCGTTGAATATGTGGATAAGTGAGAGTCACTATTAGGCATCCATCCATACCTTTCAGGCTGTGAATAGGGTGTCCCTCACCTCTGGGTTTTCTTCTCTCTTTTCTCCTCCCCCCACCACAACATGTTTGGCATTTAGAAGTTTTGAAGTAATTTCCTCCTTTGGCCTCACCTGGGATCTTGCTGTCCCAGAACCTCCTCCTGACCTCAGTGTTGTGTTTTCATTTAAAGTCGGGGATGTCTATAAATGTCAGCAGTACAGGGCAATTAGAACTTTGAAAAGGGCTGTAACATAAACCAGCATTATAGTGAAATGGATACCGCCTTAAGCTGCCTGAAATTCACTTGCTGTTGGAAAGACAATATCCTGCCATTCTCCCATGGTGGCCTTCAATTGAACACATTTGGCTGAGGGTTGACCCATTATTAGGATAAGTCTCTGCATGGCTTGAAACAATGAAGAAACACAGGGAGAGAGAAGCCAGCAAATTGGGCTGGTAGTTAGCCAGCACTAAGCAGAAATGTGACACTGGATTAGGCCTTAATAGCTGTCTGTGGTGCTATCTGTGAAATCCAATGCTCTCCTTGTTTCCCTGCATTGCAGGCAGAAGCATGTGGTTAGATGTTGAACCAAATCCCCCTCCTCCTTTTTTTTTTTTTTTTTGACTAATAGCCTCTAAAACATACCTTTTGTGACTCTAAAAATAAACATTCATTGCAGTAGCAATTTGGTTCCTTAGTAAGGTGCCTTTTTTTCATATGTCATCACACTACGTTAATTTATGATGCTTCTGGGTATCTCTGTCCTTGTCCCTCCGGTGCACATGTGCTGCTTTCCCTGGCTGCTCCAAGTTGCTATATATAAACTCTGATTCTGCCTTAACATCAGGTCCATTAAAGCTGTTCAAGCACCCTCGAAACTCAACATGTTCTCTCACCATGAAGGTGAAGAGAAGAATTTTCTGCATAAAATACGTTCTGAATTCATCAAAACTATGTTTCCTTTTTTTCGTGATGCAAACTAATGTAAAAACAATATGGTAACACTCTCTGAGTAACTGGGAGTATGTGTTCCAGTCAAGCAGGACAACAAGAAAAAGACTAAAGCTCCAAAGGGATCTATTCAATGGATTTCTGAGCAAATACCTGTATTTCTGCAGAGAGATTTCATGGAACCTGTCTCTCTGCTCCTAAGGCAACATTTCATGTTATTGCACTTTGTTATATACAAAAAGTCCACACAGGCAGAATTTTGCCAATTTTCTGACAGGAATTTTGAAAAGAGATTTCTCTGAATTGTAAATGTTTGGATTCATATACTGCATTTTTTCCTCCTTAAACCTAGTATGGAAACACAGAGCCATGAAATGTGCCTGTGAATATAATCATGCTTTACTGCAACTCCTTGGAATTCAGTCAGTTCACTGATCCTGCCTACTACCTAATAGATAGGAATGTTCTTTTATGGTACCTTGACTTTTCTCAAAGGTCCCATACTGCACATTCACCTATACACATTTAATCACAATCAGATTGAGGTGTTCTGATGCAAAACCTTGAAGAGATTCCCAGCAGACTTTGGGTCCGGTTGTGAAGGTTTTGGAAAGGATGCTCTAGCAAAAAGGTAGGATTTCAGCAGAGCCACCACACTCAACAGGGTCTGTCTTGTGCTGGTTGCTGAGCATTGTGCTGTGCTGTCCCACGAGTGCCCTGGCCTCATGCTGCGAGGATGTGCACACGGAAAAAAGCAGGTACATGGATAAGTTGTAAAGGCTGAATTCAGAGCACGTGTCTAAACTTCCTAGTCAGTATGATGCTATTTTAACATCTGTAATAAAACTAGTCCTCTACATGAGACACGTAAACAGGTCATGGCCTGTGAAATTATCAGAGGTGTCAAGGGAAAACCAAAGTATGAGGTTGACGCTGGAAAGAATGTGTAATTTACTACACAATGGTTAGTGCAAGTTCTTTTTCCAAAAAGAACTGACTCCCTAGAAGCAAATCTTTGTGGCTCCATAGGGTATAATATGGCTGTTCCAGCACATTTCTAGTCACCCTGAGATGTTTTGCAAACAGCATGGTGTGCAAGCTTTATCTCTGACCTTAGCAGTCCTGTGATGAAACTTAAAGCATGCATGGTCTCAAGTAAATATGTTGCTTACATAGGAAGCCTGCCTGCACAGCAAGCAGTACAGTGCTGCGTACCTCATCTCCACAAGGGTCAAGTCCACCTTTGGGAAACAGGCAGGAATGTAAAAGGACTATTAAATTTGTCTAAAAACCTATGTTGTCAGCTGAAGAGAGAGAGGCATATGACATCTGGAACAGGAAGAGCTTGAAACAGGGGAATGGATACCTTTTATATATATGTAATTTTTTTCCTGATATAAAATATAAGTAAGCCTCTAGATATTTTTTATGTACTCTGGAAAGTTGTATAACCTACCCACTCCAGTCTCTAGACTCCACAATACCTGAGTTATATTCCACTACGGAACATGTAACTCCCAGGTTACATCTCCCACTAACAGTTTTCAGTGATGAGGGAACACAGGAACCACGCTATTATTGACTGCAAACTCTTTTTCAGCTGGTGATGCACAACCATCCGAAAGTCCCATCTACGACTCTGTAAAGACCCACATCTCCAGACCTATACAGACATTTATGGTTCACAGGTCTTTGTCAGAGGCTGGACACTGAAAGTTGAATGATCCTCATGCTGTGAGTCATGCTCTGCAGGAAACACAACATTGCCAAAATCCTACCCTGATGCTAGTTTTAGATGCCATTTTTTTCTGAGCACACTCAGCAGGATACCTCGAGAGAAGGATAGTTTCTATGTGCAACAAAAGTAAAAGCATAGAGTAATAACTTCTTTTTATATGGGCTCGGGAGAACCCAATCCCAGCTGTGCATCAAAACATGGGCCCATGGAGCCTGGATGTTCAGTTTAGCATAGCTCCCAACTTCTACACACCAGTGTGACCTGACAAATATCCCACATGTCGTAGGGTTTTCCTTACTATAGGGTCAAATACCATGTCCAGTACGAAACCAAAAAAGACATTGGTTTCACCATGTTTTTGCAGCACTTTTCCAGATGCCCAGAAGATGGGATCTTGGAAAGAGACTACAGAGCATATACAGACTTTCTAAAGGTGATAAGTAATGCTGTGCTGAACTTACCATGAACCTAACCAAATCACTCCCAGTTGCAGATAGGAAGCAGAACTGGTCCATGCCACTGCCCTGCCCGCAGCCTCCAGGGTCTTCCTCTGATCCTGCCATACTTGCAGACCTGGCTGCCTCCCACAGTCATGCAGTCCCTTTGACCCTCAGTGCTCAGTCCATGTTTCTGTTGCTCTGGAGCACAGGTAGAAGCTCCTCAAAGGTCTTCAGTATGAGCATTACAATCTCAGGGGTATCAGCTTGAAAGTCAGCATGTTTTATCTGCTTTACTGCCTTTGGCCAGTGTAGGATAAGGACCAAAATTATGACTTAATATGAAGGACAATTGCAACCAATAGAAATTAGTGCACCTCTGAGGAATACTAATTTACTGCTTTTCTTTGACTGTATTTAGTTTCTTCATTGGGACAAAGACATTCCACCACTGGGGTAAATTCTGCACTCAGTTATCACAGTGCAAAACTTGATTACTCCTTCAGCAAAAAGTAGTCATTTGAGCCTTACAAGGGCATCGCTGAGAAGGGGATTTGACCACAATTTACAGTATTCCTCACAATACCAGCTGTACATTAGCCACAAAAACATCTCAGAGATGCCTGGATTTGTTTCAGTGGTAAATGAAAACAGGTAATCCCTTATTTAGAGATGATTGTATGGGACACTTTATTCCCCTTCCATGAGAAACCTTCTACAGGGCTCTAAACCATCTTCTGATTTGAGACTCTAGTTCTAATCTTTCCTACATGACTTTAGACCACAGTGAGTACAAGCCAAGCCCAAATCTGTATATAGCAAGCCACAAGATTGTACAGCAGAACACCACCAGTTTGCAGGCCAAACACAGAACAAAATGTGGGATGCCCATAGACCACCTGATTGCCTTCTGGAATGCCCAACATGACAGGCAACAGAAGGGGCTGCAACTCAAGGGACCATGTCAAGGAAGATACTGAGACTCCTTCTGCCATCTCATCAGGGGAATATTTACAAATGGTCCTAAGGAAAAGTGGGCTGAATTTCCTGGGAGATCAGCCTGGAGAAGAGAAGGTTCCAGGGAGACCTTATAGCAGCCTGCTTGTTTCAGGGGTGTTCGACTAGATGACCTTTAAAAGCCTTTGCCAACCCAAACTAGTCTGTGATTCTATGATTTTATGATATATCAGCACAAAATATTAGTCATCCTACCAAGAAATGTATACAGGCCTATTGTTATCTTGTGGTTAAAAATCACACAAACAGGGAAAATCATATCCATTTCAGTTATGATCTCATTTCTGTACATGCTGCATGGCTGTTTCCCAAATACCATGTTCATAGCAGCTGAATGAGCTGAACTGCTCAATGAGCAGTTCATTGAGCTGAACTCAATACACATGAAACAGAAGAATTATCACCGAGTTTACAACCATATTTGTCATGCAGGTAAATTATCTGGTAGGTCTACATCTGTTTTACTGAACCAGGGTACAAAAGACATGGGTCAATGTGTTTGTGGAAAAGTGTGCAAACAGTGGCATAAACCACTGATACTTTGAAGAAACTGAAATGTTATATTTGAAGATGTTATGCAGAAACCAAATAAATACTTCAAATAAATTCTTCTTGGCTTCTGCATTCTTAAACTGAAGGGTTTGCCTTAACCAAATCATAGATATTGTCTCTGGAACACTTTAAAAAGACAAATAATGGAGAGAGGTAATATACATACCTTAATCTTTTCTCTTGTAAGTCTGGCTGCTAATGCTCAAGAATGCAAGATAAAATGAATGAAAGCCTACCTTGGGAACCTTGAGCAAATTCCTTGCGCACCACACTGGCACTTTATTGCATAATTAAATTTATTGCAAAGGTACTTTATCTTCATTACACATGACAATTTTACCTTTTTTTTTGCCTTGCAATCTTCTGTTTAAGTCTTTAAATTCAGATATTCTTGCTTCTCCAGACTTACGTGCACGTGCAGTTTAACCAATTACAGAAATATTTTATCTGGTAAGTGTCAGGGTATAATTCTGCCTTACACCTTGTTCAGAGTTGTCAGAGAGGCACAGTTAATGCAATGTGTAGCAGTCTGGCCCACAACTTACCTGTGTGGATGCTAAACTCACTGTGTGCTGAACTGCTTCCCTCTGTATGGTTATGTGACACCACTGACTGCAACATCATGAAACAAAATAGTTGCAATGTACTAGTACCAAATAGTCTTTAGCTATCACATACCAAAACAAACAGCACTGAATTGGAGAGCTGAATAGTGATTTCTCTTGGAAATCACACTGTTCAAAGGCACTCAGGCTCGTATCCTGGTTGATAAAGTGCAGCAGAAGTTGTAGGTGAGCTGCTCTTGGTGAGTGAGGAACTTAAACCAGGGCCAGAGAACTACAGGAAATCACAGAAGGAAATCAGCTTCTAGAATCCTGTCTGTGTCTTTAATGGGATGCCTGGAGAGAATGAAAGAGAACTAGAAGCCAGAAGGTGGGAGGCATGAGAGTACCTGGAAGAAGGGCAGGTGGAAGGAGACTGCAGACAAGGAGTAGCCCAAGTCAGTGCTGCGTGGAGGATAAAGCACAGGGGCATATCCCACATAGGATAGAACATGCTCACTATGGCTGTCCTGAGGACAGGAGGGGAAAGGGATACAGAGGTTCAGAGAGGGGGATACAGGTATCCAAGGGACATGATCAAGGAAGAGAGCAGCATACAGTCATAGTCATTCTCTGAAATCTGAAATCTAGAGGACCTAGGATTTGCAGACATCAGCTGAAGGGAGGAATCCAAATTCAGAGCAGAGCAGAAGAGGCAAAGCAACTGAAGAGTGGGTGTGAGGGGTGGAAAGGAAAGAAGAGAAAGGAACTGGCATCTGTGTTTGGAGGAGATGAGAAAGGAGCCCGTGGAATAAGATCTGTAATTATGCTGGGGAAAGGGAAGGAGATTTGATGGAGATCAGCCCAATGGCATCATAGTGATGAGCTGTGGGGAATGGTGATGGCAGAAGTGGACAAAGGGTTCACAAGAAGTAAATGGGAAGAGTTTCTGGAAAAAGCTGAACCTGAAAATTCAATGAGTTTTTGCAGAAAAACTTCGTCATGTTATGCCACCTGTGAGGAAAGTTGCTCATGTCCAACACAGGAAAAATATGGAAGAACAGTATCTCTCCTCTTTCTTGTGACAGCTGCTTCCTGCTAACCCACCAAAGTTTTCTCACTTCACTGTTTTCATCATGTAGGATATGTAACATTGCACACTAACCTGACATTCTCTGACAAAGGTTCCAAATTTGAGCTTCAATAAATAGGTACAGCGGAGCTCACAACCAGTTATTTTTTCCCCATGCTATTTAATAAGTTTTCCTGGGGTCTTGTAGCCAAATAAAAGGCATGTTCCATGTCTGGATACCTTATCATCTAGGTGGGATTTGAATGGGAGTTCTGGTTTCAGGACAGTCATTCCTCCAAACCATCACACCACATTTTTCACAGTCCACAGTTCTGGACCAGATCTAAAGTCTGACTCTTAGTGGTGCATATATCAGTTTGAACCAGACCTGGGACATTTTTGGATCCACCTGACAGATTATTCTGTTCCTCTCTTTTGTCAAAAGCAGCAGAGTGGACCACAGGGATCAGGAATGCTGTTTGCACTGAAACATAGCCCTCTGACTGCATAATTCCAGCTTGCTGAAATACTAAGGGCAGTTGCAGAGGTCTCAAGAAGAAAGGGACCCCTGAACTGCTTGTGTCCCACTTGTTGACCCTGTTGCCAGTGCTTGTGCTCTGGGGAGGAGAGATGGGTCATAGGCTGTGAAAATAAAAAAGCCGAAAAGAATGAAAACTGCTTGGACTGGATTCTCCTGCCCCACTTATGTCCCTTTCTGTCACATGGTGTTTGTGGGGGTCATGGTAGCAATGGGGATTGTGGCAGAGAGCAGGACCATTGCATTCCTTCTTCCACTGCCCCTAAAATGTGCTAAAATACATAAATTAATGATTTATACCATGGTCTCTGTGGTAAGATCAAAAATCACGGTATATTTAGAACAGTTATACCTGAGATGTGAATGGTTTCTATTTCAAAGCACATTAAAACCTACAGCGGTGATGTTCGTGGCAGCCTGACCTCAGTAAGCTCATATTACGTTTATAACTACAGCCTTTCTTTTGTTTCCTTTTTTGTATAGCATATGCATGACATTTTATTTTTATGTTACAGTTCAGGAAGTCTTTTAGTGAAGCCTCATGGCTAATTTTGGAGGACTGAAGACATCCAAACGTTACGTGCCTGACCACGCCAGCCACCTGCTACATTTACACGACAGAAGGAGAGAGGTGGTATCAACATGGATTTGATACTTGCCTTTTGTAACCAGCGTGTGAGAATCTGAAGGAACACCCACATGGCTCCTGTGTGCATGACATGTCAGCAGCCTCTCCTGGGCACGAATGTCAGCTCTGTTTACCATTGTAGGTTCAAATGTTGGTTACAATAGCATCGTTGGTATTGCTACCTCAGAGATGAACTCTGATCAAACCTTCTGTGGTTTCCAGTTGCAGCTGGTTTGTGTTTCCCTTCTCTTTCTCAAAGTCTTGGGAGAGGACACGCGTAGGATTTTCTAAAATACTCACCAGTTATAATAATGTTTATATGAGAGGGGAGACATTTATTAAAGTGCTACCACTGCAGCAAGCATGTATGCAAACAGAAACCCTGGCATGCCAGGAGCTGCATGAGTAGGTGTCTGACAACAGTGCCTGACCCTAGGGAGCTCTCAGCCCAGCCATGCATGCAGAAACTGGAGGAGAGACAGAGGAAAAGTCCCTGTGTAAGTCACTGGGAGAGACTGGATCTGGGGAAGGCAAATCCAGTTTCTTGGACCTTGAGTCACAGCACAAGTTCACTGTCACTGGCCAAAGCCAACCAGCCCCTCAAAAACTCAAAGAAATTATCCTGTGAGAACACAAAAGAACCCCACTCTGCTTTAAGGCAATTAAACTCCTAAACCCCTAAGCTCTTTTAATTAACATTGTAGCCCAACTTGAAAATAAAATTGGTATCCTGAAACGACAAATTAAACTCTCTTGTCTTACAGCTACTGAAACAAAACATTTAGACTTTAGAAGTGCCTACATCTCTTCATGTTTTTGAGTATAGCAAGTCTATCAGTTCATAGTTGCATTACAAAGCAGATGGATTTTATATTTGTCAAAAATGCATTCACTCAGGTCTACACATAGCCTTTCAGCTTCTGGATTGAAATAAATGAAATGAAACGTTATGTTTAACTTTTTAAAATGTATGGTATAGAATAAGAATCATAAAATGATAGAATGGTTTGAGTTGGAAGGGACCTCAAAGATCATCTTGTTCCAACACTCCTGCTGTAGGAAAGGACACTTTGCACTAGACTCGGTTTCTCAGACCCCCATCCAACCTGGCCTTGAACACTTGCAGGTTTGAGGCAACCTTCTGTGGGCAGCCTTTTCCAGTGTCTCACCACCCTCATAGTGATGAATTTCTTCCTAATACCCAAAGTAAATCTACCTTCTTTCAGTTTAAAGTCATTCTCCATTATCCTATCACTACATGCCCTCCCTCTCCAGCTCTTGTGTAGGCCCCTAAAGGTACTGGGAGTCTGCTAAAAGGTATCCCTGAGGCCTTCTCCTCCTCAATTGAGCTGAACAACCTCAGCTCTCTCAGCCTGTCCTCACAGGAGAGGTGCTCCAGCCCACTGATCATCTTCATGTCTCTGCTCTGGACATGCTTCAACAGGTCCACATTCTTATGTTTGCATCTCCAGAGCTGGATGCAGCACTCCAGGTGGAGTCTCACAAGAGCAGAGAGCGAGAATAACCTTCCTCAAACTGCTGGTCACAAGGCCTTTGATGCAGCCCAGGACAGCAACTTTTCAAATGTTGGTATTTTTTCTAGAGGTGAACTAATCCACATTAAGTTACTGGAAATCAGCAGCAACAAGGATGTTGAAGCCCAGGAGGACAGAAAACAGTCAGTTAAGTCCATTTTGTGATAATTACCTTTTAGTAATTTAACAATTTTAGGTCTTTGGGTCATTTTATTTGTGTAAGAGCAGAACAGTGCAATAGGTAACATTTTCCTTGGGGAAGGGGCTGATGTGTAATTGCATGGAAATGAGAACCCTGGTTTGGGAAGGCACAGCGAGGCAGATAAACAGCCCCAAACCCTCTCAATTGGATATATAGCATCCTGCTGTGTAAATAGGGACCAACTTATTTCAGATTAAAAGCAAATAGGGAAGCATATGAAGAATCAGAGCTGCCAGATTTTCAGTAGTTCAGGCACTGACTGGGCTATCAGCCCACCTGTACAGGGCTAAGGCAGGGTCTGAAGAGACCCAGGGATTTAGGTGAGGAGAGTGTAGACTGTGAGGTGTGACTGGCTCATGGGCAGTTAGAGGGAAACTCCCAAAGGTCAAACGAGACTTTCAGTACAACTCTGGTATCCTAAGTCTGCTGGGATTTCTGAAACCTTTAGCAAGGGTGAAAAATACCTTGTCATAGGTGTTAAAACTGACATAGTTTGGTTTGGGAGCCAGGTCGCCACCTAGCCATATAGTGAAGCAATGTTATCTCTATGTTCATAATATCATACTTTATGTCTTGCCTGTGTGCTGTTCTTCAAGCTTTCCCTTCTTGTGGGTTTCAGAAACAGCTGGTAGTTCTTATATATCTTAGTTAGAGGTAGATTTGGGAATATAAGTGGTGAGGACCAGTTTTAGACAGTCCCCTTTGCAATATCTGTGCAATATCTCTGCAATATCCCCCTCTGTGAGGGCCAACGCACATATGCAGTTCTGCAGCTGTCCTGCTCCCATGCCATGGGTTAGTGGGGAGAAGTGGGCAATGGCTCTGGGGAAAAGCAGGGATGAGCACCAAGGTGCTGCTCGCACTCTGTGTCACTGAGTGGCTCCTGTGGGCCGTGGTGCACAGGGAGGGCTTCACAGGGCTGCGGTGGGACCCAGCTGTGCACGGCAGTGTGGGTTTGGGTGTGGAGCAGAGTACCAGTTTCAAACCCAAGGCTTCATCTTATTCACCAAGTGGGTATTATCCTTCTTCATACCAGATGCTCTCAACTGCTGAGAGCAACCCCAAGTATCTCTGCTCTCCCTCCCACTGGATAATGTCGATAATCCAGTCAACCTCTTGCGGAAATGAGTGTATCATCATCAGCCAGATGAAGCTTTCACTCAGGCTGTCCGGCCAGGGGGCAGCCTGCTCTGGGAGAAGCGTGGCTCCAGCAGTGCATGGGCTCGGGGTGAGCTGTTCATCTGGATCCTGTTCATCTTCCCTGCAAATAAGGGAATCTGAGGAGTTTGTCTCCAATTTCTCCAGTGACACCAAGTTATGTAAACACTCTTGCTGCCGTTAACAGCTCACCATTTTTGCTGTTTGAAACATAATCAGTTTGTATAACAGTATGGACTGATTTGGGTATCCAGTCCAACACGCTCTGATTGCCTTCTGTCCAAACATTTTATTGCTGTAAATTTATGGGGATGCTGCTGGCCTCTTTGAAAGACCTCTCAGAATCACAGCAGTTTATAACGATACCACAATGCAATTCAGCATTTCCAAGAATTACTTTTGTTTTCTTTAGAATAGAAAGGGCTTTTTTTTTTTTTAAGGGTGTTTTTTTTTTCTGTTTCTGACCAAACAGAAATATTTCTAGTTATTGTACTTTAAAATAAGCATTCCCTTTTTCTGTTTTGTTTTGTTTCATTTCCCCTAAGTGAAGGCAGAGGGTAAGGCCCCTAAGGCCTGACCCTCTGCCTTCAGCAGGAGCCTGGGAAGGGTGTCTCAGTACCTTGTTGAAAAGACTGCAAGCATGCTGCTCAGAGCTACACAAGTGCCCAGCCAGGTCCTGCCACCGTGCCTCAGAACCCAGCCACAGACACTGGGGAATGTATGCCTTGGCAAACCTGAGCACAGAGGAAACTATCAAACATTCAGAGCAATTGTTGACAATTTCCAGTCACCACTAATTGCCTGGGGCTTTCTTGGACCCCTGCCACATTTATACCTTTGTGTCCTTAATCTCTATACACCCTTTGGATATTATGTCACACCTGGGACATAAGATAATTTATCACTTGCAGACGGATTAGCATCACAGCTCGCTTAGATAAATTTTACTTTAGCCTCAGTCCCAGAGGCCCTTCTTTTATAGCACAGTTTTATCCATTAAAATTATGACTTCCAAAATTCTGTTATATTTTATGGCTTCCATGAGATATTTATGACTGTTACTGTTTAAGTGGACATTTCTAGAGATTTACTGCAGAAAAAATTCAGGCAAATAGCTCAGAAGAGGTACTGCCAATAGTTTACAGTTTAGTTGTGGTGTTGTTTAAAGACATGCTGCTTTCAGTGTGCACGTAAGTATGGAGTCTTAATGCATAATACTGAAATGCCACTGAATATGTATTAAAAAAGCCCTCTCCATATGGACTAGTTCTAGACAAAATCCAAACACTGAGTTTTATTCTTCCAAACTCCCTCCTTCCCCAAAGTTGTTCATATTCTTTGCTTTTCTGCAAAGTGTAAGACATGAAAGCAAAGGCCAATTAAAAAGAACTTGTAGCGTCAGGCACTTCCACCAGCTCTGTGAGGGGGGACATATGAGAGGTGTTTCTCTTTTCCTAGTTACTTAGTTTGGTCCTAATTGGGGAAATGCTATGGGTGGCCGGGGCCCCGAAGGATGGAGCTCAGGTTGCAGTTTGACAGAGCCAGTGAAGGCTTAACTTGCTGCAAGGGGAAAGTTGATCTTTGCCCCTTTGATCCTTTTAGGACTAGAACTGGTCCTCTGTATTATACCATAGAAAGTCTGAGGATTAGAAAAGTAGCCTCCATGGCTTACAGCTCGGCTCTGTGAGAGGTGACTGATGCTGTCAGGCAACTCAGCAATACACTTCCTTGCCTTTTTCTCCTTGAGGTGAGTGCGAGGTCTTTTACAGCATTGCAGCACAGGAGCAGGAAGCACTCTTGTTATCATGCCAGCTTCCACGCTTCCATCGTGCTCCTATTTTACAACCTTCAGTATCCTGATGCCTTGGTGGAACTGCTCTGTTGGACAGCTGAGGGGAACCCCAGGGAAGGTCTCCAAGCGCCTCGCTGGCGATGACACACTAGGTGACACAAGTGCTGAGCTCAATGACCACACACAGCAGCAAGAGATACTTCACAAAGTGCCCTCACTCCCACGGATTTCAGGTAAAAATGACACCCAACTAGGCTTGCAATGTATACTTTGAATTAGAAATTAGATTCCTAAATACTTCTGAAATTTGACACAAATTACTCTTGAAAACATGCATCATCAATAATTTTCACTAATTAAGTTCATGTAATTCAAGACAAAGGACCAAATCCCTCCCTGCCGCATTGCAATATTTCCCCAATGAGTGAAAGGCATGAATATGGCCCTCACAAATGCTTAAAGTAACTGATTCCAAGAGGATTTATCTGTTTGCAGGAACAAATTCATAAGAGGTTACAGGAGGAAAACAGCCAAGTTTGTCAGTTAAAGGTAACCTGTCTTTATCTGTCTGGAAGGGAGATAAGTGTACCTGTGGGAAGATATCCTGATTGCACGTAGCATCAGCTGCAGCTTAGTAATGGCTCACTTTGGTCCTAATATCCCTGGCTCTGTCAAGGAACTGCAGAGTTGCTGCAGAAAGAGAAGGGCTTTAAATTAAAATAATGTGATTTAAGACTGACATGGGCCTTGGACTGACCTTTACACACGGCAAATTTCATCCTTCGAGTTTCTTTCCTCCCCTTTCCTCCCCTTTCTGCCCCCAAATATGTTCTTTTTTCCTTCACTGCTCTCCCCTGTTGAACTCACTCTATATAGAGTTTTGTAACAGAACTGAAAAAACAAGAAACAGACACACTATTGTATGCTCAAGCTCATGCAGGACTCTGAAACTAATCTTTGTTCTGGCAAATCTCATGCAGCATTGACTGCTTTGCTGGCTACTTCATTCATCATATGGAAAATGCATTTTAGTGACTACCAATTACAAGAGCCAAACAGTGGCTTTGTCAGTATTACATGGTAACCATTACCTTTGTAATTGCATAGTGACTGATGCTCAGTATGATGTAATGACAGGTTAAATAAATGCATACTAATTTGTCCTGCTAAAAGAAAGGAACGCCAGCACGTTAACACAATTGCAAGTTATTTTATATGATTATACATGAAGTAAAGGTATACATTTATCATAAAAGTCATGTGTAGCTGCTATGTTTCAACTTCTATAAATTCTTTTTCACCTTTAGAATGTTTAGAGATGTATAATCTCTCTGCAGCCTTGTTAAAAGTGTTTGCAGAAGAAACATTTCAGAATGTGTGGTGTTGGGGTTGTTATAAGACTTCAAATGGGTTCCTTCTTCCTTTGGTAAAATGTTATCTTAGAAATTTTCCTTTATTTATTGAAAACTCAGTTATGAAATATAGTTTTATAACTACTTGAAGCAATGCAGGCCTAAATTTTGGATAGTATATGTTGCCATGTGTTAAAGAAAAAAATATTAGAAAATTAGTGTGAGGTCAGTTATTTACAAAAACATACCTCATATATTTAAAGAAAAATTTCTGAGAGGACATCTTGATGTGAAAAATGTCAGTGAAACATAACTGGGAAGCTGGAAATTAATCTAAGTGAAGTTTCACGTATGGAGAAATAGAAATAAAATTAATGGCACAAAATGAAAATAATAATTACCACAGTTGGGAGTAAAACCTGGAGATTTTTAGTCCTGTGCAGAGAGCAGTAACTCAGGAACCCAAATGAAGAGCATGAGAGTGCTGTTACCCAGAGGCAGAAAGACCAAGCAGTCACAAAACAGATTCCCTTGGTATCCATATTTCAGTTTGGATATTTGGGTCAGTTTTCCATTAGGTCGTCAAAAGCCTAGATTTCCCAGCTCGCAACCTGTAGACAGGACTGCCTTTACCACAGCACCAAAATAGCAGGAAAGGTCACGGTTGCTGTTGTCTTTCTTTGGATTTGGCAGGTCCAGAGGAAAAGAAGGAAATTGAGCAATTTGAAAACTTTTGTGCCAGGAAAATGCTTGCCTCAAATCTTTCAGATCCTTTCTCCAAACAATCTTTTACCTCTTTCCTGCATTTTCAATTCACCTTTCAAATCTTCCCCTTCTCTCTAAAATTGATGTGTCTTTCCTCCTGGTCTCCAGATTATGTCTCTTCTAAGTATTTTAACATTTCATGCTCTTACTATAGGATGTCTTCTCTTTCCTTGATATAGCCAGGTCCTGCTTTGCAATTCACAGACCTTTCATGCTACCAACAAGTTCTGGGGTGAGTAAAAGTTTATAGAGGAAAAAGATTACTTTTCACTATGTGAGACAATTCACAATCATCTAGAGCTGTAATTTAGCTTTTAAGTGTTCAATATGTAAATCTTCTGTGGAAATGTTCTTCCAGGCAAATGCAGTGATATCTGGGAGTGTTTCTGCTGTTTGTGATAATAATTCCAATAGCAATTTTGTAATACAGAGGAAAAGGAAAGGGAGAGACAAGATGCTTTCAAAACCTGTATGATAGCCTTGAAGGTAAAGTTTTGACTAAATACAATTCCTACACACACAGGCAGAGAATGACTCAGGCCTTGAGAATAGTTGGAGGACTTTCCCCTCTGGGTGGAAGTCAGCAATATTCCCATTTTGTTGGAAGGGGTGCCCAAACGGAGAAGTCATATTCCTGTTGTAGCCTTATCTTCTTGTAAGTCACAGAGGTAGGCTTTATCATTTCAGGCTGGATGTGTAAAACTGAGGAGGCTAAATGTGGTTTTATGCCAAATTAAGGAACAGAACTCATAGAAAAAAATGCAAAAGCATTCTGGCCATGTTTCCTGTCTGCATGGCAAGAGGCCAAAGACAATGAAGCTAAATGCTTTGGAAGGTGCCAAAATGCTCCTGTTGCACAGAAGGGCTTGTGGTGTGGGGCATCCAAGTACATCTGCAGGACAAACTGTGTGAAAGCTGCATCCATCAGGCTGGCCTGTGAAGGGGTAGCTCCAGTGGGATCAGTCTTCTGGTACCACCTCTGCTACTACTGTGAGACAGAAAAACTGGCTTCACACAGAAGCATAAGAAGTAGCAATGACCATGACAGAAATGTCACAGGAAGGGTGAGGGAACAGAGCCCAGGAGGCAGAGGACCAAGGAGGAGAAGCTGCTCATGTAAAGAAGTGGGTATTACGTCATCATCCTGTGGTTTCTATTCTTAATTTCTTACACTAATTTCTTAAAATTAGAAAATTAGAAAATTACTCTGCCCTGTCATACTGGGTACAGAAATACTGTTTTGCACATCTTTATGAAGACTCATGGACTCCGGGAATTTTGTCAATTTTATCCATTGTCTCAGCTATCTTGGACTAAAACACAAAGGAAGCAGTAAAATGTAATGACATCTGGAGGACATAGCCTTTTTCTGATTCACAATGCACAGAAAGATTATGTTCTTATGCAGAAGGAATCAGCTGCTCCTTCTTTCCAAATATGCACTAGATGTTAGAAGCTGTGAGAAACTTAGAGAATCTAGGTTTCAGTAACAGAACAGCAGAATTTTTTGTATGAGCAATCTTTACTTGTCTTGTCTGCTAAGACTTCAGAACTGACTGCACAGTACCTTCCATACATGGACGTAGTAATTATTAAAGTATCATTGCAACATAAATACACGATCAATCTGTCCTCCAAGCTGGGAGTCTAATTTAGTGAAATTATACTGTTACCAGGGAGGAGCAATTGCTAGATTGACACACAATCTTAACAAATTCTACTAGCTCTGTAAGGTTGCATAATTGTATCCGGTTATTCAGCAATACCTTTTTCTCTAACTTCAGGTTACTGTCATGCAGTTATGATATAATTACATTGTTATTTCACCTTATAAAAGAAAGTAAACCACAAAGATTCTGAGCTTGCTTCACAGGCTCTGTTTAGCTTTAAGCAGAAGAATAACCTTAGACAAAGTCACTGTGGCTTTCCTTGGACTTAATGCTAAACAGTACTGGGGCAAAACAATGTGCAATGTGCCAAATTTCTAAACTGCCTTTCAGTCTAAACACAGAAATTCAGTCTCATTTTGGAGTTTTAGCTTATTTAAATGCATTGATCTCCATATACAGATGTGAGCACTATTTGGTCCATTTCCAATTGGAAAAAACATGGACAAGACATGAGAAAAGACCAAGAGTAGAAAGTGCATAGTTTTGACTATCCATGTATATGTATGGGTGCATTTCTAAATTTAACTAGACTTCTATTTAAATTCCTTCATCTTTGAAATAAAATTTGTTTAAATTACAGAGGGAAAGCATCCCCAAACTTGCTACTGGCTCTGTGAGTGCCATTTTCCAGGAAGTGCACCATGCCTGAAGCTGCTCAGAGACCGCATGTGCTCCTGGTGCTGCAAGGTGTTTTGGGCTTCAGTAACAGGTGTGTTGGGCTCCACAGGTCCTTTGAAACTCTTTTACTTTGTCTGCAAGGAATTGAAGCAAGTGTTTTTTGTTATGTAGGGGCTGGCGTAGCAGTAGAATTTGGGGCCCCCTCTCTGTCCCTGGAGTAGAGAAGGCACAGGCAGCTGCATGCCCAGCTATCTCGCACTGCCTACCAGTGATGGGAGGGCTTTCCCTCTGCAGAGCTGGGAGGGAATTCTACCTCCATGCTAGATCTGGGCTGGGCAGCAGGTTGTGTTAAATCATACTTGTATTGTTTTTGTTACAGAGTATGAACTAGTGCTTGGGGAGACTGGAGTGAGAGCACCGGCAGTCTTTGCTCTGGCGTATTGGTGTGGGTGAGGGCTGGAGGTGTTTTTGGCCAAAAAGGCAGAATGTTATCTCTCAGGTCTCACTCTCTCTTCCTGTCACCTCTTCCATTTGCAGCAGTCACAGAAACAGATAGCTGGAGGCCCATACACTCTTCCAACACAATAAAATCTCCACAGGCAGTGGTTGCCCTTGATACATCAACTTCACCCTCTTGTGTTGGAAGAGCTAGAGCTGTCAAAGGTCATTTTTCAAATGCTGAAATGTCCAGAACATACCAAAACATTTGAGACATGGTACATGGGTGCTGCAGGACTCCAGACCACTAATTTCTTGTGACCAAAGTAAGGATTAATTGATAAGTAAATAAGTAAACACTGAATGGGGTACAAGAATGCAAAGTCAGGCTGCCCCAGCTGTATGTGTGGGGAAGTACTGCGTATACCTGAGAAATATGAAATAATAACAAAAAAAGACATTTTTTCACATTTATGTGACAATGAGTGATGAGATTTTGTCTATATATTAGCTCTTACAGTAGCTCTCAGTTGCTCTATTTCAAAGAAAGCTGCAGACTCTTTCATTTTTCTTTAAATCATGTATGTGCGTATTTTGAATTACTATAATTTGCAAACGATTGAAAGCTTAAATGCCTTTATCAAACATTAAGGCAGCTGAGCTGGCTTTTAAACTCTTCATATTTTCAGGAAATCACATTTGAAAATGGTGTATAATACTTAAAAAAAGAATGTTTTTAAAATAAACAGTTTGAAAAGTATTGCTTGCTCAATTCACCGTTCTGTCATTTTAAAAGTCGTAAACTTACCAATTGATCTCAATCCTCAGCTCTGCAGCTCTTTTTGGCAATATCTGAAATAAATAGAAGGGGTCTTATTTTGTCTTCAGGTACGTCTGTGCAACTCCCTTTGATTGCAAGAGACTTCTATATGCATGTTGTTTGTTTTCTTCATGTGAATGAAATCTTTTGTATGAAATGTCTTCACAAGACAGATTTCCCTCTTTTCCCTTCAATGTTACAACTTGGTTTTGGCCTTGGAATATGATAATGGTAGAAAGCACAGAAGCAGAAAGCACAGTCCCATATCAAAATAGGCCCAACCTCATAAAAGTACAGATAATGCAACTTTGTTATTTAAAAATATCTGGTTGAACCAAATTCTCACAAGTAAGTTAAATCTATGGAGAGTAAAGATAAGAATTGAGAAGCAGGCAAAGGCCAAGAGTAGGAAGAGCAGAGTAGAATAAGAAGACACTTGACAGGCATCCCAGGTGAGATATTGTCATGATGTGAATAACAGATGAGCCCTGTCCTTCCTGTCATTGAAAGAAACAAGTCTTTTGTTAGCTGCACATAGTGCCCTCAAATTTTGCCATCGGGCAGTGTCCTATAGTCTTTCAAGATCCTTTTCGCAGAATCATTGAAACATTTGGGTTGGAAAAGACATTTGAGATCAAGTCCAGCCATCAGCCTAACACTGCCAGGTCCACCACTTAGTACCACATCTACACACCTCTTTCTTTGAGGTGACAATCAATTGCCTTTGCTTTCTTGGGTAGCTCATAGGTATAGACACCTCCCTTTTGATCCATGAGTATCAGAGCAAGTGGGAATGTCAAGCTGGCTTGAGGGAATTCTGTTCCCTGTCATTTTATCATTATTTTATCATTAATGTTATATTTCATTGAGATTTGACTTTTGAAATCAGGAAATAAGAATCTATTAATGGTGCCCAGTAGAACAACACTCAGATTTGAAGGTCTTGTAAAAATGGGGAGTTTGCTTTTTGGATTCACATGAGACATTAAAAAATCTGTTAGGACCAAGAAACAAGATGGAAGTAATGACTTTTGCTTTTATTTTTGGAGCTCTGTAGATTTGGAAATAAAATGCTATTTATGATAAAAAATTATTCTCAAGATAATTGTGGTTCACAGGAGGAATTTAAATTTGCAGTCTGTACACTGTTGTCTTGATATAGTCTCCAGAGGCTGAATGTGTGGGCAGATGCAAGTATAGCAAGTGACCTAAAGAAACTGTGTCCCAGCTGCTCTGGAGAAAAAACTTCTTACAGGCCAATAACAGTCCATGGCATTTTAAGCCGTCACAGAGTGGGGGTTTATGCTTCTTGCTCATGACATTTCTGTGCCAGTGGTCCCACCTGGAAGATCTGAAATAAATAATAAGGGCTGCTTCTTCCCAGGATACTCGGGTGAGCTTTCCTTGCTAGAGGATATTATGGATGGTAGCAGCTTACCAGTCCAGAGACACAGCTATGGAAGAGAAGTTCCACAATGACTCAATGTCAAGAAAAGCAAATAGATTATTTCTATATTCTCTCAGGAAGTCTCTAAGCCACAAGTTACTGAAGGCCCTGAGAACACTCCAGGGAAGTATTTCTGGAGCCTTGTGTCATTACATTCTACCACCATTCCTGGTGACAGGATGCTGGTTTGGATGAACCTTTGACTCAGTATGGCCGTTCTTAGGTTCTTATGTCCTTGCATTCACCATCAGTATTTCCAGAGAGTCCTTGGTGGGGTTTGTTAAAAATATTAATGATTTGGAAAAAAACTGTTAATATAAAACCACCTTGTATCTAGTTTAGACTTGACAGAACTGGCCACATTCAGGAAAAATTCTGAAATACCAGTTTGAATGGAATATATAAGTGAGATTTCCTGACTAAGTTTTAAAATTAAACACATATGCTGTTAAGGTGTCCCTTAAAAATGTATTTTGTTTCACAGATTTCAGCAGATAGGACTATTCAAAACAGAAAACTGTTGGGAAATAAAGCACCAAAACAGTCCAGGAAGACCAAAAATGGCTTGTGGCCTTTAATAAGTACAGCCCTTCTCTCCTGACGGAACATGTCACTCTGGTCTTTCTTGCTTGAGAAAACCTCAAGAACTATTTTATATGTTAGGGCAGTATTTCAAAGCAACCTATCTTTTCTCCTGACATTCTGAACTTTAAAATAAATGGGAATTCATGACCACTTTTTTTCCTAACAACAGCAGCCGATGTGAATAATTTAGGAGAGCACTGAAAAATTCCACCAAAATTGGAGAAGAGCAAAGAACATGCAGAGATCAGTATGATCTGTTGTTTTTTACGGACTGGTTAGAGCTGAATAGGATCACAAAGAAAAGTAATTTTATTAGATGTCATCATTCTGCTGTGATCTTCACTTCAGACTGAAATCAGTCTGTTCAATCCCAAAGTGATGGTGTCTCTTCTTAATCACATTAGTGGCAATAGGAAGCATGAAGTTCTCTGTTATTTCTTCTGTATGTTAGAGAAATTATTCCCACCTTTGGTGTTTGTCTTTCACGGACAAATTTTTTCACTCCTTTTTCCAGATTTTGCTCAGAGTCATTGAAAGCGAATGGCTTCTCCACCACCATCCCTCTGCTCCTGCCTCCTGCTACATTTAATCAAAGTGCATAAAACAGTACAGCAATTTTCTCCCAGGTATGTGATCTTCAGTGTTTCCCTGAAGTGGAGATGAGTGAAGATGATGGCTGGAAGGAGAAAGCATGAGGTGGGATAAAGTCAAATGCCTTATTGGAGCCCAAAAGGAACTGTAAAATTGTGGTCATTTAAAAATGCAAATCTGGTTTACTTTTCAAGTATTAAAAACAGACATTGCCTTTGGCAGCAGTTTGGAGAAATGTGTCTTAGCAAATTTCCTGACTGAACCAAAGAATTATTCAACATTACTTAAAGACTTGAAGCTATGGCCTAAATAGTAATTAGCATACTTGTTATTGGCATCGATGCTGTCCTCTGCAGAAAGCAGATATAACAGGAAATGTGAAAGTGATAAAAATTTTTTCTTTTCATCAGTCCTGAAAGTCATTTGGGGATTTTTTTTTTACCATGCCATTCGCTCTTCAGAGTTCTATTAACATTACTCATCCAAATACAGAAGGACAAAACTAGCCAGAGATGCAGGAGTATTGTAGCACAATTGCATGGCAGAAAGGCATTGAGATCAAATGGTGATCCATAAAGGATGTTCTGTAATCCCAAGGAGAAATGCACTGGTGGAAGCAATGAACCACGCGGATGGTTTTAGTGATGGCGATGGCTGGCATTCAGAGTATTTAGCATTTGGCAGTGATGAGCAGCCAGCCTAGGCAGCAGAGAAATTTGGAACCATCTAAGATATCTTCAGAGCTAAAAATTTACTTCTGTTCCTTTATTATGAAGTTGACAACCTGGAATTCACGGCTTGCCTGGTGATCAGCGGCCCTAAAGAAGGGAAATGAATCAGCCTCTTTCTATGATGCAGTGTTTCCTTACATTGTATATGGTCTGTCCTGTGGCACTTTGTTTCAGACAGTGCTTTGGCCTAACATTCATCTTCTCAAATCCATACCATAACTCAGACAGAAGTCTCAGGAGCCTTAAACTCTGGTGGTAAAAAAACCAAACAACCCAACAAAATCAAAACCAACAACAACAGCAAAAGAAACCCCAACAAAACAAAACAAAAACAAAAACAAAGACAAAACCAAAACCCACCCCAGAAACAAACAAAATAAAAGCCAAACAAAAACCAAACAAACAAAAAATAGAGGAAAAAATTGATTTGTGGAAGAAATCCTCTGAACCTTAGAGTTCTCCACTTTAGAAGTCTAAAACAAGCTAATCATATATGATTCCAGTTTAAAGAAATAAAAATCTTAAACATTCTCACAGAAAGGATTTAGTAATTAATGAAATTCATTACAAAAAGAAGGTGTGAAGAACTAAACAGTATTCAGATTTGTGAAAAGCAGTCAACATAAGGGGTGGCCAGAGTATGCTGGTCATTCCTTTGAGGGTTTCTGAAGATATTTCCCTCTTACATAGAATGAAAAACAAATCTTCTGGAAAGTGAGATGCATCAAAACAGCGAAAGAAATATCCTTGAAAGTGATCTATAGCAAACATTTCCTTTCAGGACAAAAACATTTATTGATCTAATTGTTTTGATGTGCAAAAGATTCAAGTCTTTCCAATGTCCGATTTAGAGTAGATTTTTCAGGTGAAATCATCTCAGCACAGCCAGGAAATGATGTCTTCCATCCTAGTACCTAAACCACTGAAAACAAGTAGTGAGAGGGGGAGAGAGAGAGAGAGAGAGAGAGGCAGGGGAATTCACTTAACCTGTTTTAGATACCTGCAAGGTAGATGTCTTCATGTGAACTAGTGTGTCCCTTTATAATCAGACCTGGGTTTAGGCAGAATGGGGGTGTCTCTGGGGTGCAATGAGCTTCTCATAATTGTGCCTCTATATCAGGATGTTTGCCTTAGGATCCATGTCCACTTTTCAAAAGTGATCTGGCACCGAGACTCTAGTGTTAATGTTCAATACGTAGCTACATACCCGAAACCTGGATTTATTTCAAGTCCTCTATTAAGCTAGTTTATGCAGAAAAAATTCTAGATTCTGAAATCTTTCTCATTCCCCACCAGGCAGAGAAAAAATCAACACTTTCATTTTGCTGTGTCTTCATCAATTAGAGAAAGTGCATAAATAATTAATTCACATGGAGGCACCTGCTAAACAAACATCTAAACCCAAACCAGGCATTTAAGGTCTAAAATTTCTCCTTCAAACCTCTATGTGAAAAAAGTTGCCTTTCATGAACACTTTACTAAAGCCAATATTACTCCAAAAAAGGCACCAATGAAAGAGCAAGATTTCGTCAAAGCTTCAACTTCATGAACACTTTCCAACTAGACGTCTTTAAAAAGATGTAATTCTATGAGTTGAAAAAATTCAGCTGTGTCCTTCCCCTCAAAAAACCAGAAGTTGCTGTCCACTGAAATACAGCATAAAGCAGCATATTCCATCACTGGGGGGAAGTATAACATGTGGAGGCAGAGCGGGGAAGGCATCTGTGCTGTTCCCTCTGTGGCATTTTTCCTATCCACATGGAAACACCTTTATGAGGGCTGCCTGTCTCCTGTGCTGGGAAAAGAGATCAGGCCACTGCAAAAACTGTTCAAAATAAATGTACCACACCTACAGAAAGTGTCTTCTTTGCTAGTGCTTACCTACTTCTTCAGTCATGAAGAAAGTAAGAGACAAAACATATTAC
Source organism: Aleadryas rufinucha (assembly GCA_013397815.1). Lineage (NCBI taxonomy): Eukaryota > Metazoa > Chordata > Aves > Passeriformes > Aleadryas > Aleadryas rufinucha. The sequence goes on along the minus strand of VZTH01016555.1, from coordinate 1,266,541 downwards.
ACTCTTTATTGCCTTTGCAAGTGATATTTTTCTGTTTGGTAAAAAGTGTGTTTTATTGTTTATTTTTAAATTCCTCTGCCAGGCTGACATCATGCTCTGCACATTATGAGAAAAAAAAATACTGCAGGGATTTTTCTTTTTTTTCTTACTTTCCAGAGAATGTAGTGTTGCAACTACTGGCAAGTTTCATAGACAAACAGTGAACGGATGCTACCACATTTAACTCCTCATTGGACCATTTATCTTCACAAAACAGAACTTTTTTTCTTAAAAGATATCATTTGTCAAAGGTACCAAGCAGCCACCAATGTGACCTCCACCTGAAACATCAGCTCCTAGAATACTGTCTTTTCATGTGTATACTATCAAGCCCCCACATTTCTTTGATTCAGCCTCAAGGAATAAATAAAATTTGAAGTCTTTAGCTCATAACTAATTCTCCTACTCAACTACTCCCTTCATTTGCCCTGGCCCCTCCCTCTATTCCAGGTATTTTGTCTTGACCCTGGCTTCCCACAGTCCTGTCTTGTTTTTTCTCTTGCCCCTCAGTGTGCCTTTTCAGCTTTTCTCTAATTCCAAAAGTTGACACTAAAGTTACTATGTTGGGCGGTGCATCCTCATTTTAATGTGGCCTTAAAAACAGTCTGACTTTTACTCTGAATGGCTTTTGTTCATACAAAGGAATGTGAAGGAATGAGGAATGAAAGACTTATTTTCTTTTCTCAGTAATTTGTAGTAATATAGTCTCTGATCACAACAAATTCTTTGGGTTGGTCCTCATGGCTTACTTAGAAAGGGAAGTGTTTTCCACTCTAGATGCTGGCATTCACCCGGTTGGATTACCTGGGCCAACCCATAATATGCTGGGACTATTTTAAAAATAATAAAGTCCTTAGTAGTCTGTGCTCCACTTCATGAGAGCTCACTTCAATAAGGTTTTTCTTTCATGATGCACCAAAGTGTAGGTAAGAGACAAACCCCCGAAGCACTTGAAAGGAAAAGGTGGTGGGGACAGGGCCGATAACAAAAACGTCTCAGACTTGATCTCATCCTGTGTTGTTGGGACGTTGTCCTGGCTCTTGCCAGGAGAGGATTAACTTTTGCGGTAGCCAGGAGGGTTTCATAGCCAAGACCTGGAGGTTTTTCTATACCACATCATGTAATTTTCCGGTAATGGGGGAGTGGCTCCCTTCTGGTGGAGTAAGCCCAGCGTGAAGCGAGCAGTCAGGTTACTGATATTGTAGCTGTTATGGCTTGTTTTTCTTGTTCCATTGCAGTTTCCGGTAAATTGTTCTTATCTCAACCTGTGATCTTCACCTTTTCTGCCTCAAATTCTCCTCTCTGTCTTGCCACGTGGGGAGGCAGCAGTGAGAGAGCAACACCTGGTTTGGAGTGCTTCAGTGGGAACACTAAATTGGGGAATACCATTCCTAAACCACAACAGATGTTTTCAATGTTGAGAAAACAGGAAGCAAAAAACCTGAGGCTTCTATAAAAATTTGATAGTACACCTTCTCTACCCTGTCCACTCTGACATCAGTTGTCCTCTACTGTTCTTCAGAGAAATGACTGCAATAGACAGAGCAGACCAAGGGAGAAAAAAATTGCTCCTCCTAGTTTCAACGTCTCCATTTATCCCTTTAAGGAAGGCTTTAGAAAGAAACTTACTAAGTTGGAACAAGCAACCAGTTCTTGCAATCAGCTCCACAGTCAGTGAGACTGCACAGGCCCAGGAGGCTGGGGAGGGAACCTCTAATAACCTGGCTGCAGGCCAAGATCAAAAGACATTTACCTTTTATTTCATGTGACATCAAGCTAATGCAATGTTTTAGAGGTGGTGTTGAACCAAAACATTGTCTCTGAGCCCCATTTGAGAATACAAAGAGTCAGAACCTGAAGTCAGAATTAAGCTCTGAAATTTATGGCCATTTTTTATTGGTGTGCTGGAGCAAACAAAAATCCCAGCTCACTGAGTGTTGGAGGAGAGTTATCTCCCAGATCAAGACCTTGACTCTGCATCTCGCATGTAGGTCAAAGTTTGCTTGTTCACTTCCCATGAGAGTCATCTTGGTTCTGTCTGTATTGGTAAATTAAAGGTGCTTGCAATAGTTCTCTGGCACTGAGCCCAACCCACACGTAAGAGCTTGTGTCCACATCATTCACTGCTTTTGCCCTCCAGAACAGGATGACTGCATCCCAAACTGTCTGTTTGAAGTGTTCTTTGGCCCACTGTGGGGCTGATTGTGCAGCCCACCCTTGGAAAAGGGCCTGGATAACCCCACCGACTAAGATAAGCATGTGGCTGTAAACAGCATGTCTGGATCGAATACACAAAACCACCCCAAAACTCATAGTGTTAAAGAGGGTGATGACCATAAACCAGAGTAAATAGCAACGAAGGAATTACAGAGATTTTTGAAGCAAAGAAGGATAAGCTTGAAAGGAATTATAAAAGAAGGATCTCAATTTGTAATGGGGGTGGAGATCGTGATGGGAAAACAGCAGTAGTCAAAACCTAATGTGCCCCTTGCAGAGACACCCTGCAGCACCCTGACCTCTGACAGGCACAGCAGAGCCAGCTCCCCACAGCGCAGTCAGCACCTGGAGAACAGGCAGGAGGCATGGGAGCCCATGCCAGCGACGAGCACTGACCTGTGGAGGTATCAGTGGGCTGCAGGGAGCAGCAGGGGTAAGTGGACAGCTGCAGATCCCTCACGACTGCATGTGTGCGTGTTTGCATGTGCATGTGAGTTTAAAGTTTCTTGGGATTAGGCCTGGAAGAGTGTTGAGAGGTTTGAAGGTGTTTATTAACATGTTAAAAATGTGATTCATATGTTATATTATTGATATTTTTCTCATGAGAGGGCCAGCATCCTATCTGCAACATGTACTTAAGCTGCTCCTTTGGAGATGTTCTCCCACTAAATGCCAGGAAATAAGCCGTGTCTACAAGAGTAATGTAAGAACTGGTACAAATATAAGAAACCTGGATCCCCCTTTTTTTAAGTGAAATGCAGCAAATGTTGTGGAAAATAGCACATCATCAGCTGGTGAGCAGTTTGAGAGAATTATGTGCAATAATCCTTCACCTTTCTGACTTTGCCAGGTCTTCAATTCTTTTTTATTTACATATTTTTACAGTAAAATTTTAAGTGTCACTTTGGACCCTGCACTGGCATGATGGTGGCTAGAAAATCACATTTGTAATTCCACAAGATTTTGGAGTCAGTCCCTGCACAATCTGTGGATGGGAATTCAATCTGGCAGTGGTGACATACACAGAGCCCCTGTAATACTGGTAAGAGCAATTTTCATGCAAGTTACTCATGGGGAGAGACAGCTCACCTTGCTTTGGCACCTAATTTCAGTGTTTAGTGAGGTGATGGTAGAAAAGAAATCTCTTGACTCTGCTAATGATGGAGGAGGCAGCATCTTGGAGAGCCCCCAGAAGAAGATAAGGTCCTCTGGGTGTTGGTGCAGGCAGGCAGCCTCTTCCCCTAGAGACCCTTGAAAATACTTTCTCTCCACTGGGCGGGCAGTGGTGCTTGACGAACTGCCTGAAACCTTGGTATGAGTTTGTTGCAGGCTGACTGGATCTTAGCTGGTAAATCCTTTGGGCCTGATCTAACACCTAGTAAAGAAATTGGAAATTATCCCATTTGTTCCACTGAGTTTCACAGGCTTTTTATACATCTGCTTGTCTCCCTTTCTTCTCTCTTGTGATTAATATAGATTGCACAAGAGGAGTAAATATTTAAACACAAACATTCTCACATGAAAACCATTTTTTTGTTTGTTTTTGTTTGTTTTTTTTTTTTTTTTAAGTGGGGCAAAGACAGCAAGGTGCCTTTTCAGACTACTTCAGTGTCAATTGTTCACTCTTCACTTGCATCTATGGAATACAGAAATCCCCAGACAGCTTTGAAGGAAATATTTGGACTAATAAAGGACTAATATTTGTGGTTTCTTTAATTGCATATGATTTAGAGTTACAGTCATAAAGTGTAGAACAACAGTCATAAAGTGTAGCACTATTTTAAATCTGGGTATTCTCAGCAGGGACTTGATGAAGTCTGGGAAAGGCAGGTAGAATAAAAAACATGCCTTGCATATACTTTATTGCTCTTCTATGGCATGTAAGACTTCAGTAAGATTTGTCTATTGTTCAGGAAACAAAAAAAAATTAGGTTCTCAACATTCTGACATATTAACCAATGTTAGAAACATTAGTGCTGAGGTGAAATCACTCCACATGTTATCAGTGACTTTATTGTTAGGTCTGCTCTGGTCCTAAATTTAGGTTCTGCCTGACCTAAACTCTTTCTACTCAACTCTGTTTATTAATTTAAAACTAGCTCTACAAGGGAATTTAGGCATGACTTCATTGCATCTAACTTGCTGTCTGCATCCAGATCCTTGAAATAGCTTCTCACCTAATGGCTACTGAGAGGTACAGCACCCATTTAAATTTATAAGGGTTAGGCTCCTAAATAGATTTCTAAGGCACACATTTAGGTGCCATTGGTGAGCCTGCTGTAACTTGAAGAGAAGGAGTGCAAGTCAGATGATAGGGCTTGATGATAAAGTTGCAGCAGCTAATTCTTGAAGTGATAGCTTCAAAGAATAATAGCTAAAAAATGTTTTGGACAGTATGTGGAAAGGATTTGAACACTTCCTCACGTGGCAAATGCGGCAGCTGGTATTCACAACCAGCCACGAACTCAGCAGGGACATGCCTGCACCATTCATTTGGGAATGCTGGCATCTCCCTTATTCAGCATGCTAGACACTCATCTTTAGCCTGTGTGGGACTGAATTTAATAACCCAAGTCGTCTTTTTAAACCAACGTATCAAAATCACCTCATTTAGCAATATGTGGTTGTCTCACTCTTTTTGTTTAAATTATGGCCAGCAGTGGTGGCACTCAGATTTCATGTTATACATTAGTCTACACAACAATGTGCTCTCTGGACTATTCCTGTATTTTAGCAAATGACCATGTACTGAAAAATGCATCAGAAGTCTGGACCGCAGTGACCATGATTGATCATAAACACATGACGCAATGGGTGAGCAACTGGCTCATGGGTTGGGCACAGAGGGTTACAGTGAATGGGGTGACATCAGGCTGGCCACTGGTCACTCACAGGGTTCCACAGGGCTCTGTCTTAGGCCTTTTGCTTTCCAGCATCTTCAGAAATCACTTGGAAGCACGACCTTCCTCCTGTGAAGAGATACACAGCAAGTTTGCAGGTGATACAAAATGGGGAGGAGCTGTTGACTTCTGGAAGGCAGAGGGGCCCTGCAGAGAGACCTTGACACATTAGAGAGATGGGTAATCACCAAGCAAATGAAGTTCAACAAGTGAAAGTGATGAATTCTGTATCTGGGATGGAACAACCCGGGTTGTGTGTATAGACTGGGGAAGGAAAGGCTGGAGGGAAATGCTTTGGAAAGGGACCTGGGGGTCCTGGTTGATGGCAAATTGAACATGAGTCAGCAGTGTCCTGGCAGCCAGGAGGGCCAAGTGTGTCCTGGGGTGCACCAGGCACAGCATGGCCAGCTGGGCAAGGGAGGGGATTGTCCCACTCTGCTCTGGGCTGGGGCAGCCTCACTTGAGTACAGTTTTGAGCACCACAATATAAAAAAGATATTGAACTATTAGAGAGCATCCAAAGGAGGGCCACAAAGATGGTAAAAGATCTGAAGGGGAAGCCTTATGAAGAGTGGCTGAGTCACTTGGTCTGTTCAGCCTGGAGAAGAGGAGACTGAGGGGAGACCTCATTGCAGCTACAATTCCTTCACAAGAAGTGAAGGGTCAAGAAGGAAGTACCAATCTTTTCACTTCTGTGACCAATGATAGGATTCAAGGAAATGGCATGAAGCCAAATAAGGGGAAGATTAGATTGGATGTCAGGAAAAGGTTCTTTACCCAGAGGGTGGTTGAGCACTGGTACAGGCTCCCCAGAGAAGTGGTCACTGCACCAAGCCTGACAGAGTTCAAGAAGCATTTGGACAACTTGCCTCTCTAGACCGTGATTTGACAGATCTTACTTGTCACAGCGGTTCAGCTGTAGTAATAGGGCAGTACTGCCTTAAAAATGGGGTATGCATTCCATGGGTTCAGTCTCAGAACGCTCTGGAGAGACTGGAGTTCAAGTTTCCCCTTTATGGGTGAGTAGTGCAACTGGTAGACTCATAAGTGAAAGGTTTCATTGCCCGTTTCTTTTTGAGAAGATTGGTAGTGGTAATTTGCTTTCATAAAAGAGAGTCATCTAGCACTGATGTGAACAGAAAGGCTTTGGAGAAGGGTATGTGCCTGGACTTGACTTTAGGCAGCACTTAAACTTTCTGGATCTTTTTCTTCCCCTAGATTTTACAACCTTTTATGAACTAGTTTGGAGTCTTTTGTGCATAAACTGGTATTACTGGGATAATATACCCATCTTCAAGTCCTAGTTTGACACTTATATGTCTTGCCTTAAATTGCATGGGAAGGTCTGTGTAAGAGCCAGGAGCTGATTATGAACTCCACATGTCCTGCAGTTACCTAAAACTGACCTGTTTTGGCTTCCTCCTCAGCTCTATAAGAATATTTATTACAATTTAAAATTCTGTAGCACTGACTTTCCTGGATTTCTGGGTTTGTGGGTTGGATGCACAGTAAGCATTTGTGAGCATTCATTCATCCTTTACGTCCAGAAAAATAGCTGACTGTAGGTGCCTGGAAAATTTTATCTGATTTGACTGCAGAGATCTATCTCCTAGATATTTGGCTTGGCAAAGTTTTGCAAGCACTGTCATCGTCATCTCCAGCTTAGAACCAGAGGTCCCCTCAAGACCTTGGAAAGTTGTATGGTACAATCCCATCAACGCAGGACTTTTTCTCCCTCCTCCCCCAACTTGTGATTCTCCTTCTAGGAGTTCAGCCGCCTGTGATCCCAGGCTTACTTTTGATACAGCCCAGCTGTGCAACCTTAGCTCAAACTTTAAGGAAAATATTGAGTTATGAGAAAGAGCTGTGAGAAAGTACATACACTAGAATCAGCCAAATTATAATGTAGAATTGAAGGCAGAGGTAAGATCAGTGACATGAGTAACAAATGAAAGATTCAAGGTGAAAAACACTGACAAGGAAAGTTATAAAGTCTCACAGGAAAAGACAGTGATCTGGAAGATGGCAACTCAGTGACACCAAGGACTAGCCTGCTCCCAGAAGCAGCAGCAAAAGCTGATACTTTCCACCTGACAGATGCTGTCCTGGTGATCAACGTCCTGCAGGGTGTTTATTGGAGGTGGGGAGCATGCTTATACTTAGCCTCATGCCTAATGCTAATGCCTTCCACCTCACTTGCTAGTTACCTGTTATGTGCCTTATCCAACACATAACTGTCTTGTGGGATTTTTTATTGGTTATACCCTATTTTGTGAGTCTGTCCCTTCCTGCATGGTGAAAGTTGCCTGAATAAAGAGAGCTGGGGGGCAGAAAGATAATTTGTAAAAACATGGCTCTGTACTGCTGTACCTTAACACAGAGTACTGTAGTATTGTACAGGGTACAGTTAAACCATTAGAGATATTTTTATATTATATGTTTCCTTCCCAGGAACTATTACACTTAAGATGTGCTAGTTCTAGTGGGTTAGAAATCTACAGCTGCCTGACTGGAGACACATACCAGTCTAACCTTGTAATACAAAGAATGGGAAATATCCCAGAGGAGCTCAGTGTTTGAAAATAAAAATACCAACACAGCTGTCCCTATGACAGCTTAGCAAAGGAAAGACGTTATTGAGATACGTTCTCACTTTACTTTTGCTAGCACGAGTAGTGGAGAACAGAAGGCTAAGAAATAAGACTGGTAGCACAGTAAATACCCACAACACTGGCAATTAAAATATTTCTTGCCATGCTTAAACACCACATTTACACCTCCACATTGCCGTCTGTAGAAGACTGATAGTACCTAAAGTCTGCATGAGATGGCTCAGCTCTTCTCAGGTTTGGGCATACAACCTAGAAGGTAAAAATTCTGACATATCAAGAATTGTTGGCAGAAGTACAGCAAAGTTTTCAAATTTAGGGGTGCCTAAAATTAGGAATCGTACTTTTTTTGTTATTGTGAAATCTTACTTCATTTTGCTGTAGTGGTTAACAAACAGAACAAGGCACCTTTAGGAGTCCGAATGTTGAAAAAGGCAACTTGTGATTATTGGCATGAATAAAGTTGTCAAAATGTTCCCTCTCTTGATGTAGTGTCAGCAGCTTTTGGATCTTTGTTAATATTCTGCTTTTCTCAGCTGTTTATTCCTGTATTTATTCAATAGTACTTCCTTTGAGTGTAACTCTGCTTATCTAAAGTAGAAGTTGGTGAAGTAGAACACTCTGGAAACTGCATATTAATGTATCATGCCTTTTATTTATAAACTCCAGGCTTCTTCAGATTTTTCTTTTATTCCTGTATAAATGTGAACTTTTCAACTTGGATAGTCACATAAAGCATTAAAAAAAAAGTACAAAAATTGCCAGTAGAAACATATATCTTAAAGTAATTCATATTTTGGCATATAAAGTCCTCAGTTATTTTATATTGGTTACTTTATATTGTTCCCGTTATTAGATTTCTTTCTTCTTTTTTTTTTTTTTCCTACATTCAACTGATTATGTCCATGGAAACTAGCCCTAATTGTAGCTTTACAGGCAGGCCATGTTTTCCATCATTGGCACATACTGATGTAAATCACTGGGGAGTAGCACAGGACAGAGCTGCTGTTTTCTGTTATGCTGCAAATCAGAACAAAATTGGTATTTCTGATTAATCATTTTTGCAAGTGGCCTACCAATTCCCTGCCAGATTATCATGCAATAAATAAAAACATCACCAAAGATATTAGGCTCAGCACTGATCAAAAAAAAGGGATAATCTTTCAAGGTACACGTTTCTAAGTTTGCACTTACTAAAGTGGCCTTCACAACCTAAGTTCATTTTACCCATAAAAAGCCTAAGTGTTCTTCCTGTAGGTACGGAGACATACATATCATCCCTTTCTTCACCCTTGATGCAGGATGCAGCCTGTGATACCTCTATCCAGGCTGCTGCAGAGATGCACAGACCATACCATTGGTGCAAGAATACTTCCAAACCCTGCTTTGCTCAGTGGCTCTGTGATGGCTGTAAGACTTGGAAAAGCTGGCACGCTGCTAAACACAGAGGGGGCCTTGGAAGAAGTCTTTTTTGCCATCAAGACACCACTGAGACTTCCAGAGTTGTGTGGAATGCACCAGCAGAAACTCAGCAGAGGGTCAGCATCAGCCAAGGGCTGGGGAGCACTTCTTTTGCACTGCTGGGGGCTAAGGTGGGCAGCCTGCCCACACATCTGTCACCCCAGCTCGGGGTGGAGAAGGGGCTCTGAGTGAGCTTCTCCTCTCCTGGCCAGCCAGGCCACAGAGACCTGCCACAGAGAGGGATGCTTTGGGCCAGGGAAGGTGAGCCAGAATGCCTGCTTGGGAGCTGGCACTCGCTCCCCAGCCGCTGCTGTGCTCGGCAGGAGGATGGGGGAGGTTTCGTCCATCCGTGCTGCCCAACAGTGGGCTCTTGGTGTGCTGGGGTGTGGGCAAGGGGGCTGCAGTCAGCCTTAGTGAGACCTCAAAAACACTACGGAGGCAACAATGCTGGGCAGATAGCGAGGTCAGTCTCTAACAAATGCTGCTACTCCTTTGCAATTTAGCCCTGTTTTGGCTGTTGCTTGGACTAATCACTATCCATTTCTTTAAAGCCAAAGGTCCTTGGCAGAAGACAATACATGTCTCTTAGGGGCCATCCCAGCCCTTTTGGGTCATTGTAGCATGAGGATTTCAGATAGCACACTGATGAGTGTGCTCTGCCCAGGCAGATAAGGAGAGCCTTCTGTCAATACGGTTTTGATCTCTGGCTTTTTCCAACCCACTATCTTTGGGAGGGCTAAACTCAAATTTCAAGCTCCTGTTGTGAAACTCTCCATTGTACTTTTCCGTATGTTCTTCGTAATATGAAAAAGAGATATAATTTTAATTATCACTGTTGCCTCTCTTGTGTTAATCCAACATGCACTTATCTTTGGCTGAAGGTTTTGTTGACTTCATGAAAAATTTGCTTTAAAACACCTGAGAGTTAAAAAAAACAATTTTTTTTGCCACTTGCAGCCTCTGAGATTTTGAGTCTGCTCTATGTATTCTACAAAACCTCATGAATAACAAGTACTGAAACATACAAAGGTGTATTAAAATGTGTTTGCATTTATGATTTTTTTTTTTTTTTTTTTTTTTTTTTTTTTTTTTTTTCTCCAGCATTGAATGATGTTAAGCTGTCAGGAAAGCTAGAAATATAATGTCACAACAGAAGCACTGGAGTTTAGCTGTTAGAATCTCCGAGCTCAGGCACATATGCTCTCCTAACAACACTGCTCATTCAATCACATTCTAGCAGCCTCCCGTCAGGAAGCGCTGATTTGTTTAACTCCATTAAGCTTAGATAAGAAAGGTAAATAATATGTCACCCAATATAAGACAACCACTCCAAAATAAGTTTGACATTGGCCAATAATCACTCTAACATTTTTGTGGCTTTAGCAGCTTTGGAGGCTGTTGAATGGCACAATGGGGAAAAAAAAGAGAGCAGGAGAACGAACGCCCGCTTGTTGCTTTAGCCTATTCCAGATGAATTATTAGGAAGGACAGCCAACACTCAGGCTAAACGCTAACAGATGTGGCGCCGAATGTGCCATTTAGACGCTGGTGGTTTGCTGTGGAGCAGTAGGAAGTGGCCGCAGTGGGTGGCAATGGGAGTCGGTGTCCGGCCGGTGAGTGGGGGGGCTGGGGGGGCACAGCCCCAGCTTCCCGGAGAAATCCCACCCATTAGTGAGGCTGGCACTGCAGCTAAGTACACCGTTCAAATTTTTTTACCTGATTTCTGCCAGGAAACATCTTGTTACTAGGCATGTTTTTGACAACTTTGAGTGTGAGGCAGGAGAAAGGACTCAGGTCTATCTGGGGGCATGGGCAGCTCTAAAACTGCTCTGTTGGACAGGAGCTATACAGACCAGCCACCAATGCTACAAGGCCTGAAGAGAGAGGCCTCCCTCAGCTCACAGGACTCACTCACTCAGGCTGTGATGGAGAAATAACTTTGCCATTGATATGTTTAGGAAGAGTTTTCACAAAGTCACTAATGGCTTTTGGTGTAAGATGGGGCCGATATCCATTAAGAGCTAGTCTGGGGTGTACTGTGGTGTGACAAAAACAGACTGGTTGCTTCACCTTGCAGACATCTGCCAGTTGTTTTCCAGCAGAACTGTTTTGCAGCTTCTTGGCACGTAAATTACAGTGGCATAGCTGTGTGTTGAAACTTGACAAAGTCGTAGTAAACTGGTTGAATGCCTTGTGGTGTTCAAGGATTCAGTGAGATGGACAAAAAGGTTTTCAACACAAAAATTAATATTGCACAGTGATGTGGGAAGTCAGTCAAGGAGCACCAAAAACAATAGCAAAGACCCACACAGGGAGATGCAATTAACTTGTGAGCGGACTAAAAGCCAAAGTTTGCCCAGAAAAAGCCATCACTGGACATTCAATGAATGAAGGCATTCTTATCACAAGCTGGTTTCATAAAAGAGTAGAAGATGGTTTGTTGGCCAAGATACACTGTATCCACTCCCACCTTCCTGATTCACAGAGGGTAAGAAAAGGGGACAGCCAATGGCTGAAGTTTTTTCCAGACCCATGCTCAGAATGCAAGTAATTTCTGCCACTGATGGTCACTGATTTTTTTTTAATGGACGACTCAGTTTGATACAGCAAAAAATGTCACTGAAGCAAAGATTGTCATGACTTCCTCCCAGTCTCAGCCCTTTTTTAGGTTTAACTATATCCTGCTCTTTACTCTTCCTGGGATGTATATTAAATAATTTAATATTAAATGTCTGTTCTTTATCCATTGTGTCTTCTGTCCTTCATTTGTGGGGACTGAAAAAAATCAGACCATTGCACGTTTTTTTCCCTTTTCCTGCTTGAACTGGTCAAATCCATGTTCCCCGGGTCAAAGAGTTAATCATTGGAAGTTGGATTTCTTATCCGTCACTCTGGTTTCTTGTGTTCCAGATGAGACAGGACAGTACTGTAGTCAAAAGGCTCCTACAGCCAAAGCAGCAGCATTTTAAAGTTATTTCTCCCAGCTTGATAAATTTCATAGCTCTTAGGAAAGGAAGCTGTGGAGTATCTTGTCTGGGGAAGCTGTGGACCGTTCACCAGCAGCAGTCTGTAGATGTAAGTTTGATGGACATCTGTCAGGAATGACATAGGCAATGTTACCTCTGCATTTCGGGTGCCTTGGAGACCTTCTGCAGTTCTCAGGCATCTCTGTGGATGGAGTCCGCCCAGTGGAGGATCAGGGCCTGCCTCATCTCTCAGTTTAGAGGCTACATGCCACTGTGGCAATATCTCACTAGCCTGATCCTTCACTTATGTGGAGGTGAGATTGTGATTTTGTGGAAATCTTAACAGCACTGAAGAGCAGGATTTTGGCTCCTTCTTACAGTGTGACAGATTTTGCTGAAGGGACCACAAGAATTGGATAGGTAGCCTGTATTCCAAGTCAGAGTCAAACCTGCTCTGAAAACATCTGTTTTAGTTGACTCTTGTAGGTGGGAGTATCATTCCTAGTACTTTCATGAAACTGCTAACATTGAGTTTGAAATAATTTTAATGTAAGGAACACAAATAAACAACTCATAGACTTGAATGCCCTATAAACCACTCTGGTGCCTCCTATCCAGGTCCGTCTGGCAAATACATAATTATCAGAGCCATTACCAGACTGAATTTAATCATGGGGCAAAATACAGCTGCAAGCTTTGCAGGGACAAAAGCATCAGATTCAACACCCTGTCATTATGTAGCAACAAAGACATCAGGGTCCAAAAGCTATTTTCCAAATCTCTTCCAGGGTTCCCTGCTCTTGATATTGTTGTGTTCACCAAAGCAGCTGGATTTTAAGGGTGTTTGCCTTTTCTTTAGGTCATAGTTTCCCATGACCTGGCCAGATCTGAATGTGAGTCTCAGTGACTACAGAAAACAAAAAATTATGCCTTTCTGGCTCACCACCCAGGTGGTGAGAGCATGTGCAGGAGAGCTGGCAGGCATGGGGAGAACCATAAAAACTTCTCACCTCAGTGCTGCCTGGGTAGAAAGCAGATATTGTTTGATATGACTAATCTGAGCCACTTGCACAGGCTTTTCCAACAGGCCTGTGTTGTTCAGATGTCAGTCTTCATGAATTTTGGATTTCTGATTTAGATCTTTTGCTTTCTTTGCCCAAATTTCCTTAAGCAATCTAGAATATGTTTGTTATTTTATCACATGCATTACCTGTAGTTGTAAAGTGCTGGTAAACCACTTTCTGGAAAGGCCACAGGAGAATCTTATTTAAAATTACAAATGAGTTGCAGTGGGATGAGCTTAACATTTAACTGTTTTCTCTCATTTCCCTCCCTCACTTTGTGAATTTGCTAGAGAGAAACTTGAGTTGCAAAGCTGGCTCCAGACAACATCTCCAAAATTCAGCTAGCTGGAATCTGTGCTTTTGCCTCAGTTTTTGAACAGCTGATATAAACCAGTAGACATCCACTGATTTCAAAACTTCTGCTGTTGGATTATGCCAGCTGAACTCTGGCCCATTTTGCATCTCGCCATCCCTCACCACAGTAGGCGGTGAGTGCAGAAAGCACACGCTCCTCCATTGTAGCCACCCCCAAAAATGGGCCCAGACCCTAAGGTAATCATGTGAATATAGGAAATGTTTTTAGAATAGGAATTAATTTGAGAGAGGGAAATAATTTGACGAAAAGAGTGGGTGCACAGAAAAAGCTTCTCTCAGGAAGTTTTCAGGAGCAAGGGCCCTGTGAGCACTTCTCAGTCTAGCAGCCAGGGCTATGACACTTATTTCATAAAGCTGCCTAAATATTTTTGACTTCTGGTCAACATTGTTAACACTAAGGCTTGTGAAAAAGTAAAGAGATTTTTCAGTTCTTGTTTCCAAATGATACAGAAGAGAAGATTACATTTTCTGACAAAGACAGAAGACTGGATAAATGTGTTTCCTTCTTTCCAGTGATTTGAAGAGTATAAATCACTACAGTCACGTACTCAGCAAGGATTCCCTGTTACTTGAAAATATCAGCTGCATTTTCAGTTTTCTACACTTCTGAATAATTGATTAGTTAAATGTCTTTTTCTTTTCTGATCACAGATACTGCCCTGCGACTTGCACTGTTACTTCTGAATAAAACAGCTGGACTTTGAACACAGCTTGAACAGTTCCCTGCAAAATCTCTCATATGATGTAACTTTCAGTTACAAGGTCTTATTTTAACTGTAAGAGATCATATAGGAAATTAGTCACAGAACACAGTACTGAATGCATCATTATTTCCTAAATTTATCTAGGAAAGAGATTTCTTGTACTGCTAAATTATATGATTCTGCAGGCTGTTTTTCTATCCCATATCAGAAAGAAAAGACAAGCATTTTTGTATATGAATATCCCAATACACATTCTGAGTAAAGTAAAATCATTACTCTTAGTATAAATTCACATTTCAAAGTGAAAAGTTGTTAGGGTACAGTAAATAAACTTCTACTTAAGAAAACATCAAAACAAAACTGTTGAAAGAATTTGAATAATTAAAAAATGTAGTTTCAAGATTCATAAATATCTATGTTTTCCTATTGGCAGCTTTGGTTTTAATTGCCAAACTTTTAATGATTAGCTAAAAGTTTCTTACAAAATCTATACTTGATGCCTAGTCTTACATCTGTGATCTTTCCCCCTATTCCCAGAATTAGTCAGTCTTATGTTTCAGTTACAATACAACTCTTTTTTTTTTCTCCAGTTCTTTAGCATTATAGGCCCACTTCCCACAGCGGTGTGTTGGATACCCTAGCCATGGAACTCACATGCTGCTTGCACAAAACGTGGCTGTGCAGGAACTCTCAAAAAGTCAGTACTCACCAGTCTAATCACAATAAAATCAAATCGGATGGAGGTTTTCACTTTAGAATTCAAATTTAACTTTGCTTCCTGAAGAACATGCACAGCCAAACCTAGCCAGGCTTTCTGGAAGCTTCAGTGTCTCCGCTGGATCCATGTAGTGGAGTCACTGCAGGGACTGACTGATCATGGCTTGTTTTAGGATTATCTATGTTATCAGAATAAAATTGCTTTTCAGTTGATTTATTGCCTACTTGAATCAATGGTTTCACTTACCTCCCTGAAATAAGGTATTTCAGTTTTAGTAACCTTAATAAACTTCATCCTACAATACTTAAAGAATTGACTGCAGCAATCTCAGAAGCATTAGCAGTTAGATTTAAGAAAAAGTGGAGGACACACAAGGTAGTGGAAAGATAAAAAATGTTGTACTTTTTTTTAAAAAAAATAGGGGAAAGGATAGATTATTCACTTTAAGTATCCAGGAAATGCTGGAAATAACAAGCAGACGTTTTCCAGTATGAACTGAGTAACAAACAGTACAGATTCATCAGGGAAGAACAATTTAACTTTAGTACACAGAACAGTAATAAACTTTTAAGACTGTGTAGTAACAGTAGATACAGAAATACACATTTTGACTGAAGACTTTTGACACTGTGCTATGCACTCAGCAAGTGGGTAGGAAAGCGTAGCCTGGAGAGTCTGTGGAAGGTGCTGAGATAAATTTTCCAAGAGACTCATAATTTTTCACACTTCCATGGGACAAATTAATAAAGAAAGGTTGCATTGGACTGTGTCCTGGCCAGGTGCCATTCAGTGGTGTTTTAAGTAAGCTGAATGGTTGATAAAACTGTGTTACTGCATTTTTGGAGGACAGAATAATTAGAAAGAGCATACATACACTGGAGGCAGGAATAAAACAAAAAAATAGAGTAACTGAAGAAATGCTCTAATACAGTAATTATTACAGAATTACAGTAATTCTACATAAAGACAATAAGCAGAGGTACCAGTTTCTAAATTTTGGTGGAAAAACATGTTTACAGTGGGGAAAAATTGACTAGACAGCAGATCTACAGGAAGAAAAAAAGAAGAATCAGAAGGTGAGCATGCTTGCTGAAAATGGTGAATGTCACCCTGGGGGGTATAAACTTGTGTAGAGCCTTAAAGCGATGTGATATGATCCTTCAATTCCATTCAGGTTTGAAAGACCTTTGCTGGAGTGCAGTCTACAGTAGTACGCTGTAGAGGATGTGGACCTACAGGAGAGGGTTTAGAAAGCAGCAGTTTGAATGTCCTGAAAGGAACTGGTCTTTTTTTTACTTCCTGAATGGAAGAAGGTGCTTTCAAAAATAAATATTCATGGCAAGGACATTAAGTGCTGGGAGGTTCCAGAGCCTCTTTAACTTGAGGCCTTCAGACAGGTATCTGCTAGAAATGAAATATATAGTTTGTATAGTTTGTTTCTGAAATGGAGTAGAAGAGTACAATCTTCTGAGATCTCTTGGAGAGGACCTTGAGGTTTTACATGGATCTTGTGATTAACCTAGGACTCACGGAAGTTCATCAACTCCAGAAACAGCCAACAAAGGCAGTTGCATTTGGAAAGCTGTTTGTGAAGATTTTAAAAACCCATCCAACAGAACCTGGTGTTTAAAGGTATGTGTTTGCTGTTCAGGATACATGAAGAGGCACAGGCTATATGTGACTGGAGGGAGACCCTCAGGGGAATGCACACAGGAGAAAGGATTCTTTACAGTCACCACCTCAACAACACTAGGCAGGACCATTAGAAGAAATAGGCTGTCCTTCTATTTTGTGTGTGGTGGAGGTTTTTTAACCTGTTAACCCTGAATAAAATACAACAACATGCTTGACTGGAAAAATAGTATTTATTTGAAGATATTAAGAAATGGAAAATCCACCACTTCTTTTGTAATTTTCTTTAACGGTTTAACATTCCCTTCCCTTGGGAAGGGGAAAAACCCAACCTATTCCAAACCAAACCAAATCAAACCAAACTGAAACAACCAAATAACACCTCCCTTCCCCCCGTCTGCATTATTTCCAGTCTGAATTTTTGTGGATTTAATTTTCAGCTCTTCTTTATTTTCTCAGTAGATTAAAAAGCCCTTGAGTGACTGATTTTCTTTCTTTTAATTTTTTTTTCCAAAATGTGGATAAAACTTTCTGTTTGTCTCCTTGAGAAGAGACCAGTCTCTCTGGTGCCTCTTTTTTTTGTATTCTCTCCAAGTTCCTGACACCCTCTAAAAACTACAGTTACCAGAAGTGGATATGATGCTGTACTATCTTTCTGCCAGTGCTGAATACAAAAGTTAATTTACCTCTCAACTCCTACTCACTGATCTGTTTATTCAGCTATGAACTGCAGAAAGATGAAATGACCTCTTGCATCATGGGTCTGGTTCCCTGCTATTTGAATTGCCCAACCAGTTATAAGAACTAGAACTGCTACACAGGGTCCAGCCAAAAGTCCACGAAGGCCACTACCACTTCTCTGCCAGTAGCAAGTCACAGAGACTTAAGGAAAACCAGAGCAAGTTTAGAGTGATCTTTTTCCCAGTATATTTCACAGTTTTCATCAGTTTGCAGTTTAATGACCTCTTAAATAAAAAGCTGCACCTTTGCGCTTAATAATCCTTGATAGATTTTTTCCCATTAATTTACGTAGTCTGACACTTGCTAGTCCTTGTACTGTGAAAAATAGTGAATAATCCTTCACTGTTCATCTTCTCTATACTGTTAATGATATTTTATTTCTTTATCATATATCCCTTTACATTTCTCTTTTCCAAGATGGATACTCTTAGTCTAGCTCACACTATAGAAGTCAATACCTAATTTTGAACATTGCTGTCATTTTTGACATATTTTTCTCTTTCTACTCTTTTATTTTGAAAATGAGGACAAAGAACTGCACATAGACTTCAAGATGCAAGTTCTATTTTTAATTTGTTTCTCCTGGTAAGAGAGCTCTGCAAAAGGACTCAGTATCAATACTCAGTTACCTAAATTAGTTATTTAAACACACTGGCCAGATTTCCAGGACTATTGAGTACCCACTGCCTTCCACTGAGGTAGTGGAAACTGTGGTTTTTGCTCTTCTGAATATCTGAACCGTGCTGTGGACATTGAGCACATTGGAACTAACCTTTATAATACAAATATATCTTGTAAATAGCCTGTTTGCCTGAACAGCAACAGAATGAAAAAATTCCTCTAACTCTTTCACATTTTTTAATGCTGAGGTTAAATATGCAATCATGGGCAGGCAGGAAGAGGGTGTGCAAACTCTCTGCAACTGTATAATTTCATCATTTTTATGAGCAGTGAGGATTATTTTTTTGCAAAGATCACTATGCATTATAAAAACATCTGATTTTTGAAACACATTTCCCGGCATCTTAGACTTCAGCAATATTTCTTCTTTCCTTCTTGTATTTTAACTTTTTTTTAGAGTTTGTGCTTTTTCTTCCTCACCCACCACCCCTTTTCCCCACAATTTCTTGGAGAAAATATGACTAATTATATCTAACCTAGGTTACATTTATGTTGCCCTATGGAAAAAAGTGTTTATCTTTTACAAGAGCAGTGGGAATGTTGAACTGCTTTACTAGTCTTATGTATTCCCTTGTAACAGATAGGGGCAAAGTTTTAATTCTTTTTAAACAGAAGGCTTTTTATTGGTGTAACCCTTATTCTTTGCCACGGATTGTAACTTCACTGAAAGGCCCAAGCGAAAAAAAAAAGGAACAAATAATGAAGCAAAATTCATGAATTTGAGTACACCTGTCTCTTGTACTGGAAAAGTCCCATGGAAAAGTAGTAGTATTGTTCTCCTCTATCAACCTGTCTCCTTTCATAGGAATTGCACATTTTTTTTCTCCACATAATTAAAAAAGGAGAGTTAGCATCCTGGGAATTTGTATGCTTCAGTTGCTAGCACCTGGTGTACCTCTTCCTCTCTCTTGCTTTGTTTCCCAGCAAACATTAATTAGAGTAGATTATATAGCACAGAAAAGACAGGAAAGTCCACAGGACCGCTTCTTTCTGGAAGAACACAGCAGTGTGGTTTTATTGCATTATGAAATGCATCTCTCCTTTGTCCTTCATGTCCTTCATGTTTTCAAACATGAAATAAATATTTGGTGATTGAAGTAAATGGAAATGTTGACTTTTTTGCCTACAAATGGTAACTAGGGACCTGCATTGCAAGGATTTCAGATCCTGAAGAAGTAGAGGAAGGTAGAGTTTGCTGACAGTGTTTGGACTAATTAATACCAAGTCTCTTTGGTGACCTCTACCTGAGTTTTCTTGTAACAAGAAAATTCTTCACCCCCAAGGTGATTAATGAAAGATTGTCACCCTTTCCAGGACTGCAGGTTCTGCCTTCTTTAGTTTCCGGAGTCGAAATCATCATTGCCAATGTTAGCAGTGCTCCATTGGCCAAAGGGACTTCACCAAAGAGAATCTTCCTCAATATTTTGTTACTTAAATTATGCCTATGCCAGGACTCATTATCAGAAGCAGAGCATTCCACAGAGCTAGCTGTAGATGTTCCTCATCTAATTGCATTTTAATGCCTACAGCACTGCAAAGATAAAGCCTGTATTATGTGATGGACGTATTAAAATTGCACTTTGTGCCCAGTACAATAAAATTTCTGTCTGAATGAAGGTCCTGTTTATTAAACAATCATCTAATTCTGAGAGTTGTGCTTTGAATATCCCTTCATAAGCAGTAATGTTCACATGAAAGAGAGTTTTTCTATTACAACACAAGACACAGTGTCATAGGTACTGCCTAGAAAACTAAATGCTGTCTTGGGAATCTAGAGGCATGAGTTATGACCTCAGCCATGATTTTGTGCCACTCACAATACCTGGAAAAGTGATCTCACTGCCTTATTTTTTTTCAAAAGAAGGATAATTGCTGATCTCTACATATGCAAATCAGGATCCATCTTAATGTTCGCCTTTCCCCACTCTTCACACTCTCCCTCTCCTTAAGCTCCAGCAATGCTGGAGATGTTTGTGGCTTCAGACCCAACAGCACTTGCCTGGCATCACCTCAGTACATGTTGATGCCATGCGTCCTTTTCATCCTATACCTGCTGTGACTTTGCTTGCATCCTTCATCAACTACTTCAAAATCTAGCATTGCAAGTACTGTAGAGCAGGTAGGTCTATTTTAGCTGTATGTTTGGCAGCACCTTTGGTATAGAAGATGTCTGAACACTAGCTCTGAAAGCAAGTGCCGAATATACTTCTGGGAAAAGCCTGTATGCAAGAGCTGGGAGCTGCTCCCTCCGAAGCTGCTGGCATAGCTCCTGGGAGCCCAGCTGATCCAGAGTGGCCAGAAGCCTGCTGGGAGCCAGATGAGGGCAGGGGAGGGATCCTCGGGACTTGGATCAGCCCCAGGTAAAGACATTACTGACTTTAATTTTGCCAAGCCTGGAGAAAAGTGAGAGTTGGCACCAAGAATTTGTTGGGAAAAGCAAACAAGATTCACACATCCTCAAATAGGCGGAACTAGGGCAGTAGCATACAGGTGCATCTGCAACCCTCAGATCTGTACTCTTTGTTATGCTGGGGGAGAAGAGAGGGCGAAAATTGTTCTCCTGTGGATTTGCCTTACGAACTCTCAGTGCTCTTCTCACCCTAGATACTGTTGAGTGGGATGGTGTGGGATGGGATGGGATGGGATGGGATGGGATGGGATGGGATAGGAGATAGAGAGGAGATAGAGAGGAGATGGAGAGGAGATGGAGATGAAGCAGAAAAACATAGTATCCTACTTACATGAAGTTCAGTATTCTGTGTTGATTAAGAAGAAATTATTGGATTCACAGTTTCATTTTACCTGAGTCCCAAGAGACCAGTTTTGTGTTATATCTCGCTTACTGTCCCTTTCCCAAAATAATACTGAAATCTTCCTGTGCAATCTAAACGAAGCTGAACTGAAGAAATCTGCAGAAGATGCAGACTGAGAAGCAGACTCAAGCTATTCAGCAAGACTAGAGGATATGATGTTTTTCTTGCTGCATTGGCACTTTGCAACTTGCCTTCTGATATGAACTTTTAAACTGCTATAGCAAAATTATAATGGTTTTTTCCCCCAGTATTATTTAGTTATAATACTGATTTTTTGGGGAAAAAAATATAAAAATTAACTAAACTACAAACAAACAAAAGAACCCAAACACAAAAGCCCCCAAATAAACCAAAACAACCAACCAAAAAAAAAAAAAAACCACAAAAAAACAAACAAAACACTAAAAAACCCTGCTAATTGATTTTCCCAAATATCCTACCTTACTGAAGTCAAAGGAAATTTTGCCCTGGCCCTTACCAAGGCTGCAAATCCACTCTGATCCTTTTGTACACCAGGAAAACGAGGCCTGGGCTCACACTGAAGCAGTTGCATGGCTGTGATATTACAACATTGCTATGGCCTGCTGGCCCTCGGCAAGGGGTGATGTCTGAGCAAGCACCACATTGCAGTTGTTCAGGGACTCATCGCACCGTGGAAGCTGTGACAGTGCAGAGGCACACACACAGTGTCAGTGTAGAGGCACAGAATTACATCATATATAAAACTTCCCAATCCTTTTGAGGCCCCTGGGGTGAATGTCCCACCAAATCTGGGCAAAATCCAGAGTTCTCCCTGCAGCTGTTGATCCCAGCCCTGGATATTTCTCACAGCAAACACCTCAGCAGGTCCTGGCTATGATCAGAATGGCCCCTCGTTCCTGTGAGCAGAGATAGTCCTATTGTTTCATGCAACAGAAATGTCACTTTTATTTTGCTTCACAGAGTCTAACTTTGCACAGCACAAATAAATGGGCAATGGCACCTTATGTGAATCTAGTGCAGTGCACTTTACATTCAGTGTTGCAAAACAGCCTGGCTGGGCTGTGACCTTTTGCTTTTGTCAGCCTCCTGACTCAAGGAGAAATGGAAACAAGCTCACAGATTACTTAGTAATGAATAATACTCCAGATGTTTTTAACCCCGTCTTCTGTTGGACATCAACAGAGGCAGTTGATGGGTGCAGCTATAATATATCTTTACTCTCAAAGAAAAAGAAAATGCTGGCTCTTGTTCAAAAAGGAAAAAACCCACAGTCACATGAGTGACTTCACTAAAAGAGGCTCATGAGATGCACCTCCTTCAAATTAATCTTACTGAAATCTTAAAAATCAGAGGGGTGCCACAGAGTGTTAGGTTAGCAAGCCAGAAGCATTTGCTATGACCTTCAACTCCTCTCACCACAACTCAGGCCAAAAAGCATCTCTAAGCAAGCAGATTTGTATTCTTAAGAGGTTTATAATATGGGTGAAATTGCTATGTGTAATTTTTTTCTATGAAAAAAAAAAAGGAAGAAAGAAAAGATTGCAGCTGCAATCAGCCCAGGGAAACTGAAGCAACAAAATGGAGTGAGAGTTTGAGGAGAGAGGAGTTCTGTCAAAGCCTGAATGTGCTGCTGAAAAACACCCAGTGAAGATGCCCACATTCCTCTGCAGAGAAGGAAAGGATGATGGTTAAGACTGGCAACCCACACTAGCCAAGTGGCTGGTCATATTTTAAATGGCTATTATTTATTCATTAAATAAACCAATTAAATGTCTCACCTCACTGAACAGCCACAAGAAACATTTAATTTATCATAATGGCATGATAGTTAACAAAGCAAACATCAGCCAACACAGGCATGCTATCCAAGGAGGAGAAAGGGACAAAGAAATACCTGTGTTTTCTTCCCAGATGCCTGGTAAATTTGATAGCCTTTATCAGCATTCCAAGCAAACTCAATAATCAGATACATCAAAAATGTTTCATCAGCACTTCCTTTGTTTTTCTCTTCCCAAAAGTCTGGGGTAGATAGTGGCAGAGAATGGGGGGGAGGAAAAAAAAAAAGTAAGAATCGTCGTAACAATTCTTAAATTGGAAAATTATTATATTGAAGGAAAAAACCCCACCCAGTTATAGTGGAAATAAGGTGCATGAAAAATGTCAGACTTGTTGGACCACCCAGCAAGTACCAAACTCAATAGTTTCCTTCAAATGCTTCCTGGCTTCTTTCCTGGACAGACATGCCACAGGCAGCAGGCTGAGACTCTCACAAACCCTCTCCACCCTTCCTTCACGGTCAGCAGCTGATAACCAGCCAGACCTGATCTGACTCACACTGCAGCAGAGGCTAACATTAAAGGGTGACATTAAAGAGCTGCTTCACCTAGGAGAGCACAGCTATTCGAGTATGCAGAACTTTTTGTTACCTCTGCTGTGTAGCCACAGGGAAGCATCTCTCATCCTGCACTGGAGAGTTTCCAGCAGAAAAAACGTCTTTAGCACCAGGAGACAAATGTGTATTTATTCCATCATGCCTAGAAGCAGAATTTCAGATGTAACAGTTCCTCTCTCCTTTCAGCTGGGCTCTCAGCAGTTGCCAGGTGTATATCTATATATCCCATGCCTGCCTTTGAGGCAGCTGTGCTGGCCCTCCACACCTGAGCCAATGGCATCCAAAGGCTGGATTTTTTCAGAGCAGTAAGTCCTGGCTCACTTCTGCTTTCTGCTGAGGTCAGTAGCATCATTTTCCTCCATCTGAGGAAAGCTGGACAAAACTATAGAAGCATCTAAACATCTGATTTAAAATCATCCCATTTAAAGATCATTACAAATATGTTGAATCTATATCTGTATTTGAGATAAATGTTTGTCTTCTCTTCCTCATATTCCCTTTACTTTTCTATCAGCCACTGACTACATTAAGTGTAAAAAAGAAAAAATATTTTCAAAACATTCATTGCTCTCCCCCTCGTTCATTGATTTGAACTCTAGGAAACAGGTTAATGAATTTGACTCAAAGAACAGAGATCACTACCATGGCTGCCTCTATTATACATATGTGATGGAGTATTATAGTGGCATAGCACGGTGTATGCTGTGTGGTGCATTACTGCATTGACTTCAGACCGTATATGATACAAGCTGTAACAGACTGTGTGTATTTGTGCAGCACATACAGAATGTGCATATGCATTATATGCATACTGGCTCATACCTATACAGTGTATATTTTTATACAGAATACAAAAGTGCCTATTATACAGCATATATGAGAGTATGTAGACTTCAAACATGGTTTTTATGTGTCACAGTATTCATGTGCAAATTGCTGTGTGATGAACCATTGATGAGGCCATATGCATTTATCAGGTAGGTCTGTCTGTGCACTTTCACTGCAGTAACCCGAGATTACCTATGACTTCAAACTGCTGCAATATATGCAGTTTTCTTCCATGCCACCTATTTTCCCATGCCTCTCTGTCTACAGGATTTTGGTTAAAGAAGCTGAAGTATGAGCTGTATCAGTTCCAATGCCGACTGGCCAGTCCATGCATGTGTCCCGACTGGCCAGCTGGCAGACCAAACCAAGTAGATAATTACTACTCTTACACTGTAGCTTTTTGTTAGTCCTTGAACTGGGCTAACCTCCATTACCAAGCCACTGACTCCACAAAGTTTGCAGAAATGTAATTTCGTTTGAAACTTCTGTCCTTCTTTCAGATTTGCTTGGAGTTAACCAATAGGCGGCAGGAGAAATGACAGACACATATAGAAACAAATAGAGAGAGGCACTGAATGTGTATGACCCAGTTTCTTAGGAAACAATGAAGGGATTAATGTTCTTAGGCAATTCAAAGTTGTATGTCTCGTCTAAATTACTTGTCTTGGTCACTTCTACCCTCAATGAAGAAGACAGGCGTATCCAGCAGGCATTTGACCCAGTTAAGGATATGTAGAGGAGCATTGCTTGGAAAAAAAATGTGTAGTACTCTATGGCATATGGGCAGCTATTGATTGGGGACGGCTGTCCGTTGGTTTGTCACCCCCATTAGCTGAAGCAGAAGGTGTGCTCTTCGGTGACCCCGGCAATCAGCCTGGGAAGCTGTACACTCCTGAAGAAGAACCAAGCCCAGATCAATCTGTCATTGTGCAGTTACACCCAGACCTAGATGTGTTTCTATAGACACATCCGCTTCTTATAGTCTGAAATTTATTCAGAAAGAAAATATCAACTGTGTTGGACAAAACTTTTCATCCCTGGCAGAATTACCAGTGATCAGATGGTGCTGCCGGGTATGCAAAACACAAGAGGGCTTTCTGCATACAGAGAAAACTTTCAATGGGTCCAGTGCAGGCTGGATGTGTCAGGCTTATTGCACAGGCTCAGCTAAACCACCTGGGCAGAGCTGCTCACCTGCCCATGGCAGATTCACTGCACTTATTGGTAGAGGGCAAACATGACTGGTCTGATGCAGCCTGAGCACATCAGGTTTTCTCTGTGTGTATCACACATTTCTCTGCCTAGGGAATTCCAAGGGAAACCCTTATTTTAGTTGGAAGTGTTACTGGAAAATGTTAACAAGAATATTTTTCAAATAGTAGTTCTAAAATGTGCAAAGTCTCACTGGAATAAAACAACATAGAATGGCATAGGTGTGGAGCATGAAAGAATTACTGGGCTTGCATATATATGACAAAGCATAGGCTTATTAGGAGAGTGCTGAAGGCTTCAGCAGGAAAGGCTGGAATTTACAGACACACTCAGATCCATGAGAATTACCATTTTCACTGCCAATATCATGACCAGTCACACCTAGTGTCTATGAACATAAAAAGAGATTCTGAAAACAATAGTTCTGATGTAATTTGCTTTTACATCTTGAATAGTGTGTTTATGTTCCTTAAACTGGAGTGGTGCTAAATTTGGAAGTGTTCTAGAGCACTTATGAAGGTGATATAAAATATCCATATCCTCAATAGAGAGAAATGCAATCTTTTGATTGGGAAGCAAACCAACTGTAATTCCTATAGATAAAATTAGCCCAGCTGTAGTTTTAGGAGGCCTCCCTCCTAAGTGAAGAGAGACAAAGAATCTCCTTCAGACTGTGGTTCAAATTTTCATTCTTGCTTTCGGTTGCCATCTAAACTCCTTGTAGAGTGACAACTATTTCTACCCCTTGGGGTTATATCAGCCCATAAATTCCTAGAGTTGTTCTTTGCCACAAGTAAAAAGTACAAGCATGTCCACTGTCTTAATCAGTGACAGACTCTCCACAAAAACCCAATGCACTCCTTCAACTCCCTCAAACCTTCACCTTTGTGGTGATGCCTGCAGAGGACTGCAAAGGCCTGTAGTTGTTATATTGACCACAGCTATTTTGTTGTCCCCTTATAACCTTCCCAGATGTATATTGTGTTTATCTGTGGCCACTGCTTGCAGACTGTGAGGTCCTTATAGCAAGAACAACCTTTATTGTTCTGTAGTTTTGTGTCCTGAAGTTAGTGTGATGGTTTTATTGTGCTATAATCCTTGACTGTAGCTACAAGAAAATGCCTCAAAATGCAGATCTAGCTCTAGGCAGAAGCTCAGTTTGCCTAGAGACTCTCAGGAAAGATAAACAATCTGTAGCCAAGCCTACTTACCCATGACAAGGCCTTACAAGCAGGTGAGCAGCTGCTGCAGGAAGAGGGGCAGCAGTGTGTGTGGTGGCAGCCTCTCCTGGCAGTCATGTCCTCTGCTTCCATCGACTGTGGTCTCCCCATGTAACAGAAGCAGCAAGCTCAGCTCTTCAGGAGTCATTCCTGGTTCTTCACCACACTGGTCTTTTCTCCATACCTCACTTTATTTTCCCTGGCAGAAGTTTCCTTGGTCTTAGCCTTGGCAAAGAGAAACTGTGTTCTTGCTGTGCTGCCTGAGGAGCCTTGAACTGGCACCATCTTCATACATAGAAACATCTATGAATAAGTAGCCAATTTTGAAGCTTGCTCAGTTCCTGTTCAGTCATTACACATTAAACTTCAATGTATTTTAGTTCATTTTAGGTGGGACATGAGTATTCAGCAAAGGTAGTAGCTAAATGCCAGTCTTTCTCAATTGTCTCCAAAGCACACATGGAATAAGATTGCAGCCTTATATAATGCTCTATTTGTTAGAGGTAGAAAAATAGGAGGGTATCTGTACAACCATGTCTAATATACTGGTCAAGCTGTATTAATTATATACACTATTATTTTTCTATGCATGAATCAAAACAGAGGATTTTTTCCTTGCTATCAATAAAGGAAAATGCCTTATTTATGCAGGTGCAAGTGTGCTCTGTGTGTGTATGTACCCTGGGCTAGGTGAACGCAGACTCTTGCTTGGAAGCCATTTGAAAAATACCACTGATTTGTTTGGATTTTTTTGCCAGCAAGGATTGGTCACAGGGTCAACATATGGGACTGATTTAGGGCATTATTCAAATGAGCACCCTGTGCCACTGCTTTCTTGCACTCTCCCAAAGCAGCAGCAAACTATTTCAGCCGTCAAAACAACAGTGATTTTGGTAGAATATACATCCCAATCCACAGTCTGTGAGTTATACCTTAATGATTTCTCCAGACTAGCTGCTTCTCTATTCCCTGAAATCTTCCCCATGGTTTTATTTAAAAAGTATGAAAATACATATAACATACAAAAATGTAAGCATGCATTTGTCTGCTTGTATTTGTATGTTTGTGCCGGTGGTGGGACGTTTAGCATTGTGGATGACCTCATGTTGCAAAAATCATCTCTGCATATATATTTTACTAATGCTCTGGAGTGTTCTGATCAGTGTTCTGGCAAAGTCAGTGGCTGGGATTAAAATGTTCTAAATTGTTAAAATGGATGTGATTTAAAAATGCCTCCTCCCTTCTCACAGTTTGTAAAATATTCCCCAAATTCTGGAGAAAAAGCAGAAGCAGGAATGTAAATTTTCCGTGATTAAATAACCCGTTGTTCACTACAGCCACAGTAAGTCCACCTCCTGAATACCAAGCCCTTCAGCAGAAATGCTGTCTGGGAGGGGATCTCATACTGCTTTTTGCTTACAGCAGAGGAATAAATGATTTGACAAATTGCAGGTCATAGCAAAATCAATGGAACAATGTAGTTAATACTTAATTTAGGTACTTTCCACCTAAAAAAGCTGATAGTTAAGTAGTAACAACATCGTTCTTGGAAAGTGGGGATGAGTAGCAATGAGACACCCAAGGAAAAATTGAAATCTGCCACTGTCCAGCTGGGGGTGAAACCTGGCCAAACTTCTGCAGAAAACTAGAGCAGCTGGACTTGTGTAGGGCCACAGCAGACTGATACCAGATATCTATTCATGTGTTGGGGTTCCCTCATGTACATGCAGACACACACAAGTATGTATAGAAATGTGCAAACTATGTGCATACTGTGAACAACAAAAAAATGTCTACTGAAGAAGTGAATAATCCAGACAACTGTCATGCAGTACCCCACTTTCAGATAGTGCAGATTAGAAGAGATAAATCCCACCAAAAATTGCTTTATTTTTATCAATACCCTTCTCTGGTCTATTGTACTGGTGTTTATAACTTATAAACTGTGTTCTATGCTTCTGTAGGGGATGTGTTTCTATATTTTTCTATGTTCTTCACCATAAGAAGCCTTTAAATGGTAGGCTTCAGGAATATGTCTGCAGAGAGAAGATGTAAGGTACAAAAAGTACTAGAATTTACCAGGAGCAGAATTCACTCTATCCCCAAGGAAAACAGCAAACTGGGAGCCTCACTGTGTCAGTCATTCCACCACAACCTAATATTGCAAAGAGATCAGTATGTTAATTTTGTTTATCAGATGCTTGGTTTTGGGTACCACTACGAGCCTGGGCACTGGTACAGCCAATGCTGCTGCTTCACAGAACAGCCTCAGTTTCCCCTTGGGAGTACCGTGGCACATGCCAGGGCAAGTACTCACAGGAGGACAAGTCCAAGAGCTCCTGGCCGTCATCTGCTTCCTATAATGCCATTCTCATCTCCTTCAGGTGCTGTTCAACTCCCCTGAACACAAAGTAGAGGATCTCTGAGAATTGCCTGTGGTGAATTGCCTGATCCATTCACAGGCCTCTTGTCAAGTCATATACTCAACAAGTAGAGGAAATGTTTCCACAGCTTTACAGATGCATAAAAAGAGATCTTCAAATCTTAGAGGAAAGTGAGAAGCTGCATGTTTTGTTCCCCAGCTTCCCCCACAGAAGAAGAATGATGTGCACAGAAAAAACCCAACACATTGCTTAATTTGCACACCTTCACAATGGGATGGGGCAGCTATGGGCATGCACTTAAGTTTATGTTTTCTCTCACGATGACTGAACACGCAGAGAATGGGAAACTCAGCTCTGATTCATGTAAAAACATACAGCATATAGAATAAACCACTAAAAACTCTTCTATATAATCTAATTTGAGGCTATCCAAAACATGTGGGTGAGTAATCAACTTCTTAATAACTTTTTAGCCATGGGACAATGAAATAGATGACTTTTATCTACATTTTGTCATTTATATGCTACCTGGTAAAGTGCTCCATCTCCTATCTAAAAAATCACTGGGAAAACTGTTATATAGCTTTTCCCACTTAAGTCTTTGGTCCCTAGTCTTTTTTTTCCTTTCTTTTATCTCTCCTTTCATCAACTTTAGCCAACAAATCTCTTCTACTCTTTCTTACTTTCTGTTTGAAGCCTTATCACTAGTAAATTATATTCAGCTTAGTTTGCAGAGATACTGCACATGCATGTGGAAGATAAGAAAGTGGAAAGGCATGGTGACAACCCATGAAGGCATTATTTGGAATCTTCCCTGCTGGTCTCTGAATGAGACAGCAACAAAGAAATCTTTGCTCACACAGAGATGTGTCCAAGACCTCTTGGATTTGATCTGTTTCCAGTAATGCCCTGACAGGTGATTTCTCACATGAGGTTTCATTTTCCGCTTGCAGAGGTGCTTGAAGAGGGAGATTTTTTTTCAAGCTAAAATAATGGTCCCAGTGAAACCCGT
Source organism: Aleadryas rufinucha (assembly GCA_013397815.1). NCBI lineage: Eukaryota > Metazoa > Chordata > Aves > Passeriformes > Aleadryas > Aleadryas rufinucha. Next base: position 1,236,591 of record VZTH01016555.1, on the reverse strand, counting down.
CTTGGAAAACATTTTAATAATTCCGTAAAAGAAGAAGTTGGTGGGCATCCTGAGCATGGATTTTTTTTCACAGTACTCAGGATCTTTGCATTAATAGGTTGTTAAAGGTTAATTGCACTTCAGTATTTGTCTTTCCTCAACAGCAGTCTATATTTATACCATCATTAACTAGGATGTCAGGAGCTTAAGAGAACAGCCTAAATTTCCAAATATTTCTTACAAAAGTAAGTTGTGCAGACCAAAGCTGTCCAATAACTGAGACTTCCATGAAGATCAGAAAACAAACAAGGCATTCCCATTGAGCAGTGGTCTCAAACAGGTGGGAGGGCAAGGCTTGTATATTTGGCTATTTTTGTAGTGTAGAAACTGGGAGTACATCCCAGATCCAAATTTGGAGCACCTCCATGGGACCATGGATGTATCCATCCCCTCCTCCTTCTCTTCTGCCAAACCGGCAATCACGCTGCCGCAAAGCCCTGAACTTTATATGCAGGGAATTCTCAGGGAATTAAAGGATGGCAGTTGTGTGGAATGTGAGCCAAATACTCTCCTCTTATAGGAACACAGCTCTAATTATAAAGCTAAATGTTTTGTCTTATTTACACAGGTATCTCATTAGGAGTAATTAGTGCTGATAGAGTAGTTTCACAGTTAAATGTATAGGTGAGAGGAGAAATTACGATCAGAATTTGATACACAGAAAGAGCAACTCTGTAAATTAGTATATTTATGGATGTAGTTCTCTGAGACCACATTCATTCCTGTAAAACTGTTCAAATCAATAGAATTACACTGGGGATTAATTCACTCTTTAAATTTAACCACATTGAAAATAACTATAATGAGCTATGACTATGGTATTTTCATTTTCCATGGGGAGAAATTTGCCAATATGTAATATGGTCTTACGTACCTGATTGCACATTACCTCCAAAATCTGCTAGAACCTGCAAGAATGGTAAAGCTGAAGAGAACATGCTGTGTAGGTTGGAAAAGGGCCAGCTGCATCATTGGCTGAACATCCAGTCTGCCTTTGAAATGGATGCACAAAAATCATGTTCAAATGATATGACATGTGTTGATTACTAATTCTTAAAACTTCTTTGTTGTTTCAGGAAATTTCTTTGTGTGAAGAAAGGGGGGACCCAGTCCTAAGAGGGCCATGGCAGCTACAGTTCCTGCAGACTTTAGTAGGAGCTGGAAGTCCATCACTGCCAGCTAAAGCACTTGTAATTGTCACTTTAGTCTGGTACATGCTTGGAGAAGTGTCGGTTCCGGGGGTACTCTGGGTGGGGTGCTGTGACTCCGAAACTGACTTCTGGCTGAAAGTCGCTCGGCAGCTGCTGCACACACACACACACACACACACACACACGCGCGCGCGCGCACACACATGCACACAAGCACACACACACACACGGGATAGCTCCTTCAACAGGTCGATGGCAAAGAGGCAGGAAGGGTCCTTGTGTGCAAATCCACTGCAGCCTTTATTCCAGCACTGCTACTTGGGAACAGGACCACTGACAGTGACAAAGACCCATAGAGAATTCAAGCTTAAATACGGGGGTGGGGAGAGCTGAGGGTATGGGGCAGTACATAGGTGGGGCTAAGGTATGGGAACTAATAGGGAGACAGTGAGGGTGGGGCTAAGGTATGGGAACTAATAGGGAGACAGTGAGGGAGGGACTAAGGGACAAGGGTGAATGGGGAGACAGGGAAGGGAGAACATTCTGGATTAGGGCCAAATAGGGTAGAAGGGGGCAGGGGAAGCCAATGGGCCAATAGGAGAGACAAAGCCAGGGTACATTTCTGTAACAGAACAGGGCATTGTGAGAGAGGCGTTTTTAGTCACTTTAACCTGGGGTGAATTTCTCCACTTAGCTCCAGGGGGTTATAATCCCTGGTGCCATGGGCTCACAGTCTACAACCGAGAAGTTTCTTTAGGACCATTAGGGTCAGAGATATACAGAACTTGGACAGCTTGGTCCTATTTAAGACTGTATGACCAATTCATTTTCTGAATTCATGGTCTAGGATGATCAGTAATTCTCTAAAAGTATAAAATACTAAGATCCTGATGAAAGGGTAGACCTATATCCCTTTACTTCCATCAGTCAGAACTTCACAAGTATTTTAATTAAAACATAAGAAAACACAAAAATATTTTAAATATTTAAATATTAAACATATTTCCAGTCCCTCAGATGTTCTTAGAATGTTGTAGTTTGTATTTTCACAACACCTCTTAAGAATATTTTAGTTTGGTTTTCAGCATAAACTAGAAGTTCGTAATTTCTTAATCTAAAATAGACCTTTGAAATCTGAAGCTTCTCATGGTTTTCATTCAGAAGTTTTGATTTCCATAGTTTGATATCCTACTCTCCTCCAATGCTAACTTTAAAACATTCAGGGCATTGTTTTAATTTTTCAGTTTGTTTCAGTAATTGAAAGGAGTTGATGGTACAAAGAAAAAAAACAGAAGTAAAAGAATCTCAGGAATTTCGAGAGAAATCCCTTTCGAAAGTAAGTTTTTAGTGAAAGTTACACTTTTAGAATCAATTTTTCAAGAAGTAAATGGGACTATCTAGGGAATAATTGCTGCTGATAATGAGGGACTATGTTGAAACAGGTGATTTTACCCTGGGCTTCAAATAATTATGGGTATTTTAATGCCTATTATGCAGTGCTAAAAATCTTGTCTCCTGAATTTTTGCACCAGCTCTTGCTGTCTACTAAAACATCTTTTCTGCCTTTCTTATATACTGTTTATGTGCTACATCTTTACCTCACAGATTTGCTCTCCAGCCAGGTGCCACCACCGGTTTGAGAAAGGTTTGCCTGTGTGGTACAAATAGCTCTTGGAGCATGTAGATCTAAATGTCATCACATTGCAGCATTTTAGCACGGGGTGATGATATTCTGTTTTGACACAGTGTCATCACGCTGCATCCCAGTAGGAAGATGTTTTGACACAAAGTGCTGGCAAAACATCAAAATGTTAACAATTGCTCTTTAATATTCATGTGTTCTGTGATGCCTGGAGCATACTAACTGATAATAGCAAGCCAGGGTACCAGTAAAGATTGCTGTTAATATATTTATTTAATTTTTACACAAACAAGTTCCTACTGAAAATTGCTGCCTGGGTGAAGGTGAACACATGTCCACCATAAGGACTATCAAAGAGGATGTTACCAACCTAGCATCTTAATCTACAGAAAAAAAACCCTAAACCATGAACTCACAAAAAATCTTCTTTATAGCTTTTTTTTATTTTGTTTTTACAATGCACAAAGAAAAATTAACTGATGGTCAAAAATAGCAGCATGGAAGAAGTACGACCCTAATCTGAGAGATGGGAGGTAGAAACTCTTACAGCTGCCTACATGCAAAAGAAGTGGCCCATCTAAGAAAAGTATTGAGTCTTCTAAGAAACATCTCGGGCTTTTTGGGTGTGAGGTACAGTGAGGGGAGGAAAGGTTTCAAGCTGAATAGAGTCAGAAAGGAGCCAGCCTGCTCAGGGTCCCAGTTTTCTGGCCTGAAACTACAGTTCAGCATCCTGGATGGGAAAACAGCCAAGCAAGCAGGAAAACTGCAAGAGGTTTGCACCTCAGAGCTAGAAGCAGCAACTCTATCATTTGGTTCACCTAAAGCTGAAGCCCTCACATAAGTTTCTCAACGTGCTTCATAGAAGGGATTGTTTTTATTGAACCCAGACCTGGGTTTGTCCTGAATAACAGCCTTGTGCTGCAGCAGCAGCCAGGGCAGAGAAGCTGCAGATCGAGGCTGTTCACCATCCAGGCTGAGATGAGCAGCAGCATGACACTTGGTCAGAGGCAGGATTTGTACAGTCAGATGTTCTCCCCACTGCCCAGTCTGTTCCCACCCAGCACTGGCACAGAAAGCTGCACAACAGCCACATTATACATAATGTTTCATTATGTTAATTTTATTTTCATTAATCAGCTAAATTGCCTTATGTTTTTTAGCCACAGCAAATTATTTATTTTAAGGCAATGCTAATAAGCCAGTAAAATAATTATTTTACCAGATATAATGATTAGTGGATGGCATGACACTTTTATGATGTTTTTAAGGTGTAAAACTCTGGAACTATTGACAGTTTTGACAGAGACCAATAGTCATTTTCAGTCTTGGTCTATTCTTCTTTTTATGACTTTATATTTGATATTACAGAGTTTACCAGAAAGGTGACATATTGAAAAATGACAAATAACTCTCAAGGAATTTTTAAACCACAGGTATGCCTAAATTCTACAGATTAGCATAAACATGAAATTATCCCTTGTCATCTGCAAGTATGCAATGCATGTAAATCCATTCTGCTTTGTGAATAGAGCTATTGATTTCTTTGGATCTATCAAAATATTCAAACTTACTTATTTGGATAAATGTGTGTGCAGAACCAGATCCTTAATAAAACCTGTGTCTGGACATGCAACTCTTTCATCATGAATTTTCACTAGCTGTAACAGTACAGGCTTGCTATTGTTATAGTATTGAATTACTTGCACTAATGTTCATGAAACTTAAATTTCATCCCATTCTTTAAGGGGTGACAGCCAAGGAGAGACTCATATATTTTCATAGTCTGAAACAAATATTTTAGTTTAATAATTTAGCAATATTTTATTCTAAAAGATTATCACTAATGTAGAGATTTGGTCCTGAACCCGTTTCTCCAAGGATTAGTCTCTCCAAAATTTCTGGCGCATGTTTATGTTACATTTGAATATAATGAATGACTGTCATGAGGAACGGCCATAACCAGTAGTCTGTGCCGAACGTGTCCCACACTGTTATAGGCTGAATCCTTTAATAGCTCAGCACCTTCATTTCTTATTGACTTCTCTAGGAGCCAAGGTGCTTAGAATAAAAACTGACTGGATGATGACAACTTCACTTAATACAGGTTTCAATGTTTAACATTTGTTTTGGTTTAACATTTGTTTTGGTTTCACATTGAAATGTCTATTGTTGTACTGAAACCTGAACTGCTCAGTGAGGATACCAAGCAACATTTTTTGATTTACTTCCACATCACCTCGAATCTTGTAAAAACCCTGAAATTACCTCTCCCAAATGAATGGAGTAGAGTGCAAGACAGTTTCCCTTTTTCTTTTACCCTTGTAAGAAAACTCAAACAAAAACCCCTCACAGTTCAAAACTTCAAAGGAGAAAAATTAACCTGAGGGCTTTTGTCCAATTAACTCGTAAGTGGGAACTTCAGCACTTTCTCTGCTCAGGACCCCTGGGTGCTGCACAGCCCTCATGTCACTCAGAGGCCCTTGGGAAATGCCCACTTACGTGACCAAGGAAGGTGACTGGTGTGTGTGTGCACAAGCCTTGTCTTTCGACTCCAGGCAGTGTGAGCAGGAGCAGGTACCACCACCTCATCCCCATGGGCGCTCCAGTTTGCTCCACTGCAACAGCATACACTCACTCCTAAAACAATTTCAAGTTGTTTCTAGACAAAATCTGTAGTTAGAAAGTGATTGATATTTTATAAAAATGTATGTAAATGGTAAACTCATGCCTTAGGTCTGGGTGCCGTAGCAGATGGATATGCTTAGAGCGCACCGTTGATTTACAGAGGGTGGGAGAGTTGTCGTCTCTCTCTCTCTTTCTCCACTCCTTCATGCTTCCTGATGCAGCCAAGCATCTAGCTCTGCCACGGAGTTATCTGCATATGCCCAGCAAGCCTGACGCGCCTATCGCACATGTGCTGGCCATCTGTACAGGGTGTGTGCAGGAGGTTCAGCGAGCTGCTGTGTTCTGCCTGGGATTTCCTGGACAAAGGAATAGGATCTGTATCTACATGCACTTGCACCATGTCGAGGGTGTGTGACCACACATTTGGCCAGCGTGCTGGGGGCCAAGTCCAGTCCCAGAGCACAGCTGACTTCAGCTGTCGGTCTGCCCGTTCGTTTTTGGGGTGTTCTCTTTTCAGTTCTAGTCATTCTGTCAGTGCTGGCATTGATCTCCATTTGACTTACCTTTCAGAGCCCAGACGGACCAGGGAAGTGATTGCCCTCTGCAACTGCAACCATGTGAAAGGTCTCTGAGCAAATCCTCTCACTTACTCAATTATCCCTTCACTGAAGTGATTTGCACTGCCGTGGGCGGGGAGACCTGAACTCCCAGCGCACCACACTCATTTATCAGGTGAAATGAGGCAAAGAAAGCGAGGTCAGTGAGTGTCCATGCTGCTTACAAGCTGCAGAGCCCTCAAGCCTGTCATTGCCCAGATTACTTTAAAACTCATTCCCTTCCCAGCACATGATCCCCTTTATCAGCCTCTGCTCTCCACTTACTGGCAGGAGGAAGCTTGTTAGCCTTTGTCACCACATCCAAGAGAGAGATGGGCACTACTGACAAAAGCCACAACAGAGAAAGTAGTACTCATACTACTGAAACAGGCTTTCTTCATTCTTGGTGCATCATCTGAGAAACTTCTCAGCCCCCTGACATATTTTGATGGAAATTAGTATTGGTAAGAAGACAAATCAGGAACTGACGGAAAAAAATCGCTTAAGATTGGTGTTTTGGTTCTTAAGAACCAAAGAACAGATAAGAAATAGCTATATAATCACATTACTCAGCAAGTTTCAGTGAACCATTTTAGCCTCTTGTAGAAATGGCCATGCTATCTATCTGTTCTCTCTTGTTCATAATTTCCATTTCTACCAAGATGCAGGGAAAAATTGGGATCTTTAGGAGAAAGATTTCATTCATGGAAGTCCTGTGAAGAGAAATCCGCTTACAGAGAAAAGATATCCTGTAAGTGTCTCAGCTAAATCTGACCTAGATCTGTAGGACAGCAAATTTCATTTCTTTTGACATCATACCAATGACTTTTCACTGTTACAGTCAGTCTTAATACACAAAGTGGCCTAGCTCAGTTTCAACAGGCAACACTTGTGTAGACTCTTAAGCCAGCAAGTTAAGAAGCACAAGCACTCAACAGGAAATTTGGTGAAGAATTTTTTTTTACTGAATATGGTTTTTTTAAAGCCCAAACCTCATCTTTGACCCTTACTCTAATATTAATTAATCCTAGAGTTAATGTGATTTGCTCAGATGCATTTTCATGCCTCAGAAGATACTCACATCACCCCATTCAAGAGATGATGTTTCTGGGATTGTGGGCTGTTGCTGTTCTCCTTCATGATCAAAGCAAAGCTCTTTTTGGAAGACTTTGGAGGAAAATGAATCAAGCTCTCTTATGTTAAATCAGTAGAGAGAGTTACAGATTATGCACATACATGCAAACAAATGCATACACTCACAGCTTTTAGCTTGCAGCATCCTCACAGCTGTTCCTGCCTCTGGTTTACACCAGGATTTACAGACACCCAGGAGCTCTTGCATCACACCAAGTGCTAAGTGGCACACACACAAAGACTGCTGTCAGGGTGGTGGTTTCAAGTTTGCTCTTTGCATAGTCACCAGTTCTAATTACAAGGGTGCTTTTTGTAACAGAATGGTGGACTCTCTCTTCTACACCAGGATAAAACAGGGGACAGTTCTAGTGCTGCCAAGAAGTTGTTGCTACGTGTGGGATTTACTGGAGACCTGTAATACTGTATTGCAAGTCAATAGGAGGTTGGCTTGTTCTGTGCTTCTTTTATTACTAAAGGGCAAATTACCTGGTTCTTAAGCCTAATTCTTCTGTGATCTGTACAGAAACAAACAAATACACACAAGCAAAGAAACAAGCAAACAAATACCTCCACATTAGAAATGTACTATACTGTTATAAACAGCATTCCNCCACCGCTGCAATATAACAGCCTGACTCTGCCAGTCCATCAGGGCTCGCTGGCACTACGCTCTTTGGGATAGCTTCGGTATCCCTAGGGCGACCATCTGGGCAATTCATTACTTCACCCCTCCAATAGGACTATCGCACCTGGCAAGTGTCCATGTGGGAGGACAGAAGCAATGCTGCCTGCCAGGCTCACCGGGCGGCCTTGGTCACCGCGGCACCTTATAGTTTGGAATGTGGTGGCAACACGTGGGGTGCAATGCTATTTTTTTCTCTGATGGGCAGCTCAAAAACCAGGTGTTTTTGAGAAAAATCACTCAGTCAGATTGTAAGCCACTTTGATTGGGTCCTGCTGCAGAGAACACCAGGTTAGCTTTGATAACTGATGTTTAAAACTTCTCCACAGAGCTGTGGCACAGCGTTCAAGGACTGAGAAACACAGGACTTGTACAGACTGTGAGGATACTTCATCCAGCTTGGTACCCTCTTGTAATCAAAGACTTACGAGAGACCAGTGAGGAACAAATGGTGAGGAGAATATGTGTGCCTTCCTCCAGTCTGAGAAGCCTGGATGCCTCTCCTGGAGATGATCTTGATATTTACTTGACACATTATTGGTATTTAGCTATTGAAAGGTAATTCTCAACTATCCATCCCATTATTTCTGTCTAGACTCGACACTTGAGGGTGCCGTGCTGAGAGTTTTCATCAGCTTTCAGGATCATGAAAAAGTAATTATAATCATATAGACCAAGTCTGGCTATTCCTCTTCTTCCTGTACTGTAAAGAGCCACCACTAGGTCTGCTTGTCCTGACATCAAACCCAGATTTCTTTTGATTTAAACACAAATGCTATTTTTTTCTTCCTCTCCATCCTTAAGAGTAGGCAGGATACTCTGGCCTTGATTTTACTGCTCTTGTTCACATATGCTTCTACAGGGTGTGCAAGGTATGAGAAAAACCTAATATGTATATGCTTTTGCAGAAAATCTTGGGCCAGTGGTGAGCATGTTCTCCAGCTGAGAAGATGAGTGGGATGCAATGGAATCCTATCGTTACAATAAGACGATGGGAAATAGTTACAATAAGAAGATGTGTGCACAGCAGCTGTTTCAGAAGTGATATAGCTGCTGCTTCTTTTTTTTTTTTTTTAACTTAGAATGGATATTTATTAACAGAAATTTTGGTGTTTCATCCATATGATAGGGGTCCTTTAACAGAATGCTTTGTATTTTACTGTCTTTTGTTTTCTTTTTTCTGAGCTAGACTTTTCAGTGCTGGTCTGACATAAAAGCAGTAGCTGTACTTATATGGCCTCTTCCATAGAGAGCTGGCCGAGCAACTGGAGTTGCAAAGACAATCCTTAGGAAGAGATTTTGAAAAGGCTTCTGCAGCTGCTTCCCCATTGCTCCTCATGGAATAAAGAAAACATTGCTAATTATCTTCCATTTCTCCAATTTCTTGTGTGCATGAAGCGTGCACACAAGTTTACACAGTTTAAATCTCAGGTGTTATTTGTGCAGCATTCCTGGGGTCAGATTTTGTCTCTGTGCCACTGGCTGCATTATGAGTTGGCACAACAGAGATCTGACTGCTGCTGATGGTCCCCAGAGCCATGGTGAGTTTGGCTGCAGCTCTGGAGAGACACGTCTCCTCTGCACTTTAGACAACTGTCTGCTGTCTGGTGAGGAAAATGAAAAATCAGAAGGCTTGAAGTTTATAACTTGAATATATCTGCTTGTCACAGGCAGTATCATGTGAGAGAAAATTAAATACAGGCTATAGGATGGCAGAGCTCGTGGATTCTCTTCTCCTTGTGCACAAAAATTTTTTAGAGAAGGTTCCTTGCAGATGAGGTTTTTTTCTCATTTACTATGGACTGAATCTACTTCTCTCTTCATTAAGTACAATTCTGAAGACTGTTGGGAAGGATAAAACGAGGCTCTGAACTAAAAAGAAAAACAGTTATCAGCTGCATTTTCTGAACTGGCAGACTGAAAAAAACCTGTATTTTTTATGCATGAGGCAAATACAAGCTCTTGTTTTAAGAAGGGTGATGGTTTTGGTAGAAATCTTAGAGTCCTAGAACACTCACCCTGTCGAGTGCTAAATACCTTTGATGAATATGAAGTGCAATGTGGTACACAGATGACAGAGCAGGCGCTTAGAAAGTACAAAACAAAACAAAAAAATCCTAACCCTTGGACAGTGAGATTAAGCAGATAGGATGATACTATACAGAGCTCCAAAGGCACTACATGTGCGGACATGCACTAAATCACAGCCTTTTATAAAGTCATGCGGGCTGCCATTTCAGATCCATCATCAGCTCCAGTGAACATGATGGACTGTCTGGTGAGTGGGTGCAATGCCATGCTAACAGATGGGTATGAACATAAACAGGCAAGAGACTGCACAGGAGCTTCAGGATGGGCCCACTCGGGTCACAGGTAACACAAGAACGAATAAATTTTCATGTTGTTTCTATGGTTTCCACTTCTTGGCATCAGCACGTGTGATTTGCACACCTCTCTGGGGCTGGATTGCTGTGAAAGATTGCTATAAAACAGTTTTTGTGTATGCAGAAGGCAGGATTTTTAAAATCCAACTACCGTCAGAGCTTCAGGAAAGAAGGCAGAATGACTGGAGAGAAAAAAGCATGCATGAAATCTCTTCTCATTTAATCAACACAAAACCCCTTGAGTAAGCAGAGGTCTGGGTGCCTTCAGTCAGCCCAGTGTTGTCTGCATTGAGCAGGTGTGGAAGGTGCTTCTTCCACAAAAAAAAACATCTTACAAGCAAACCCTATTGATGAATAGGGCCTTCTGTGTGGCTGCAGTGTGACCAAGTGATTTTCTTTTAGTGGGTAGAGATTATTCTAGTGGCTTTGGCATCTCAAATTGAAAGCAAGTTGCTTGAGCAGCAATCTGTTTATTTAATCGTTTGCCACACAGTATGCATAGCTGTCAGATGACAAAAGGCTGCCTTATTCAGTCAGCCAAAACTATTTTTGCAAATAATTATTTTTTATCTTGCTTCATCTTTGAGGAATTAAGTCCCCCTTGATATAAGGTCTTTGTCTCTCTCAAGGTTCCTCAGATGGAATACTCTGCAGCTTTTCAGATGAGTTTGTCCTTGTCAGTCATTTATATTATTTTAGTTTCAAGGCACCAGGTCAAACTCTGTCCTCACTTACTCTCATTCAGCCGCAGAGACTTCAGTGTGGCTGCAATCGAGGATGGAATCTGACCCATTGTGTTTGTTTTCAATCGCAATATGCATGACTTAACGTTTCCTTCTCCTTTATTTTAATCTCCCAGGACAGACTGAAGAATCAGATGTTGAATCTCAAGAGGTTTGTCCCCAGTGAAATATTCGAAATATGTCAGGAAAATTTTTTTGTCAATTCCAGCTTGTTGATTCACCCCAGCTAGCTGGCTGGGCAGTCTCAGCCACTACACGCTGCCATGCAAACTGGGAGGTCAGAGCTGGGCACAGGCAGGCAGGATGGTGGGGCCATGTGCTAGAGCAGATTGGAAGGATTCCATGTATTGTTGTAGATGATGTGTTGGGTCTTCTGAGGGAAGGGGAGGTTGCATGCCAGCTGTCGCTCAGGACTTCATTTAACTGACTGAAGAAGAGATAAGTTGGAGTTAAGGCTTATCCCCATGTTTCCACCATCCTTGATGAGATGCTGCCCTGTCTTTTCTACCAAAGGCGTCAGAATCGTGGTGCACCCATGAAGACAGCGGAGCTGGAGGCTCTGCCTTGCCAGCCTCCAGATCTACTAATACTCGCTGAATGATTCCATGCAGACAAAACGCATCCTACATCAAAATGAGCACTTCAGAAATTGCCTCTCATGAAGATCTGATATATTTTTTATTGTTCTTGAAAATTAAAATCAGGATTGGCTTTTTATGTCGCTTATCATTAGAGCTGAGGATAAACTGGACTTTTCCTTTCCTTGACAAAATGGATCCTGCAAGTAACCTGGAGAGTTGCAATTTATCTCTGACACACCAAGAGATTTCCCAAAAATGATGGGTTTTCACTTTGTAGGTTATTCGTATTACAATAGCAAAGGAAAGATGGCAATGGTGACCACGTTGAGAACATCCCTTTGATTGGGGACAGCTTAGATAGGCACAATTTTTGAGCAAATACTGGTTTTATGTTTATATGTGACTGTGTGGAAGAAAAACATCATGCTACTGGCATCATGGGAGGGCATTGAGGTGTTTGACAATTCAGAAGGAAAATGTGTAACAATTTTTTTTTTCTGAAAGTGCAAGTTCTTCTCTTTTAAACCATGAATTTGTGAGCAGAATTCCTGTGTGTTAATGAGATTTTAATACTAGAGGGTGTTTTATGAAAGTAAGGCACAACTGTTTCACTAAGGGTTATATTTTCATAGCATTTCAGGTGCTTAGATCTGTGTATTGCCCTTGCCTTGGATCACAGCCCTACAGACCAAAACAATACTGTTGGTGCCTTAGTGCAAAATTAACAGGGAAAACAACCAAAGCAAAGGAGCAGACACAGAAAGCAATACACAAAGAGACAAACGATACAAAGCAGAACCAGACTTAGACATCAGAGGTCAACCCACAAAATATTGTGAAGGGTAAACATGTAAAAAAGAAGTTTTCCAAGGGAAGTAGTGACAAAATGGTTTCTGAGAAAGCTGCAGGGCTCCCTCATATGGGCTCCTTATGCAATATGTACCCCTTGCTCTACATTTGGCTTTGGCACACGTGACGCACAGTAAGAAAGCAGTCATGAGCCACTTTTTTTTTTGTTAAAAATTTTAATTCAACTCTAATTTCAATGACAATTCATTGTAGGAATTGAGAGGACTCATTATAACTGCAAATAGATATAGCAAAAAAAAAAAAAAGCACACAGCTTTGTTTTGACCTTACCTTGCTGATTCTTACTTCATTTAACAAGAGAAATCTCTTAGAGAATTAGAATCTGCAAGACCAACACATGATTAGAATAACAGCAAAAGAGAGAGGAACACACCAAACAATGTATACAGTCAGAAGTGAAACAAGTTTCTTATTGTAAACCTATACTATTTGCCATAATATTCTATGCCCAGGAAAATAAACTTCAGTCAATATAATCAATATTCTGACATTTCCTCCTAAAATGCAAAGCCTGCCTTGTAGATCATTAGTGGAAAAAAGTTTTAACAGCATCTTTTGTAGGCCATTGGAGTAAATTTCAGTCTTTGCATTTGCTCCCAAAAATTACAGTGCACTAATAGCCCAGTTTCAGGGACTCAAAAGCTACCTTCTCACTGGATAGTTGTTGCAGATTTTCAACTGTCCTCAAGTGGTCCCTGACAACTTCTACTCAGGGTTGTCACTATCAGTGTGAATACTGTCAAGGACCCAGATTTCCCAGAGAAAAAAATAGTGAGCAAGCTGGGTGCTTGAGATAGATCTCTTGCTAAATGTGATGTGATATTCAAAATTAGGCACCTGCCAGAAGGATCTTTATTTACGTAAGCAATTAAATTATATGGTTCTTCTCTAGGATAGATGAGAGGCATCTTCCAGCTCCTTTCTTTCACTTCTGTCTGACTATTTTTATATGGCTCTAGGTATTTCCAGTTTCTCCTAATCTAACCTAAGTTTAAGACTTATATGAGTCACCTCTATGACTGAGCTCCCAAAGTCCATGCCAAAGTTAGGCATGGATGGTCAGAAAGGCTCTCAAAGGCGAATCCCCTCCAGGTGCCCAGGTCTTGGAGCACATCCCAAAGGCAAACCCTGCCCCTGGTTACTTCTTGCTGCCTGGCCTTTATTCAGGAAAGTTTCAGTCCTCACGACTGAACCAAAACATCCTCAAGGAACTTATGAATAAGTCCATTTGCTTCCTGCCTCAAACACTTCTAAAACATTAACCTGAAGCATAAACGTTTCTGCCTTTCATTTCCTTGGGGATGACAGGAGAGAGAGACTGAGACTGATTGCAAAAGCTGTAGTGCTTGTCTGAAGTTTTTAGCCTGACTCTGGTCAGGCCCCAGGTGACCAGCTAATGAAAATAATTCAGACTTTACCAAAACAAGAGCCATTTATAATGTGGAAATTCTAGACAGACAGCTCTGCAAAACTCTGGGAACAAACATGGAGATAAATCTTTGCGAGAAAAAACATCCCTACCTCACTAGTCACAAGGTCAGTTTTAAATAGCATTGTGGGGCACAACCCCCACATGTGGCAGAAAATTAGTTAGTATTAGGTCTTTCTTAAATACATCCATACCTGTGCTCTTGTTCCTCTGGAGTCATGAGGTGTGAAGAAATATTTGGCTTTAGAAATATTAGGAAGACTTTTGAAACCCATGCCTTTGAAACAGATGGATATTGAGATTATTCTTAATAACAGTTTCTTTAACTGCAAATGAAAGCAGAAGAAATGAACCATTGAAAATGAGTATAAAAGCCCTGATTTCAAATAAACACAACACAGCCATGAAACAAGACACAGAACAGTAAGAGGAACATGCATGAAGGAGGAAGTCAGCTGGGGCTCTCCAGTAACAAAACTGGAAGCTTTCAGATGTCAAAAACCTCCCAGAAACAGGAAGAAGAGGATGGATTGCATGCCATGGCACACAGGCTGTGCAAGGAGCAGGCCGGCACCAATGAATCCCAGCTGCAGGTAACCAGTGACAGGGAGCCGCAGCATCCTGGCCAAAATGTTTGCTGGGTTTCCCAGGCTTGGCGGTCAGCAGCTTGGCGCTCCTGCACTTCAAGAAGTGCAGACCAGCCCTGCCCTGACTGAAGGGGCTGCATATCCTGTGCCTTGTCATCCTGTGTGCCAGGAGGAGCAACTCAACAGCTGAGGAGCCTGGGATTGGCAGGGACCTCCCAGCCAAGAAGCCTGTGATTATTAGGAAAATGCACATTACCTCTTGCTGGCTCAGGACCACCCCACACGCATGCCTGAAACCAAGCAATGGGGAAATATTTGAAGTCAGTCTCAAAACTGTTCTGAGACCATCCCAGACACTGAACAAAAGAAGGGTTTTCTCTCCAATTAAGTCAACTTAAAAACCTTGTATAATCTGTTGTATTTCAGGGATTTCAACTACATTAGAATGAAGGGCTTTTAAAGTAAATTTTGCAAATAAAATGTCTTTAGAGGTACAATCTACAGAGCTAATAATTATTTACTTATATTAATTTTGTAAAAAAATCTAAAACATTTCTATGTGTGTATATATATATATTTTCATCCTGCCATTTATCAACACTTTATTTCTTAATAGTTATCTTCTCAGCATTCACCAAGAAGTCTGCAGAGACCTAAATTGCATTTCTGCTTTCTGCAGAAAACCAATGATAGGAAAATTGACTTTTTAGCAACTGCTGCTTTCTGAGGGATCTTAGATATGTCTTAATAAAAAACCTTGTAAAAATTATTAAATTAGTTACATCAAATCATAACCTGATATTGGGCTGAGAAAAAGTTCTCTTTTACTATCTGTCTGTTATCTGTCTGAATAACCTGCGCACATGACATTATACTAATAGTACACTATACTAATGCTATGGAGAGGAGCTTTTAAAAAGTATTTATTTTTTCAAAACCAAGTGAAAGACAAGAATATTACATAGAGCCTCAATATATCTTCCTATTAAACCAACCCCTCAGGATATTTTTGCTTCCTTCAAGTACTCACTGAAAGAATAAAATTATTTCTGAAAATCATGGAGAATTCTCCATGTGGTTAAAATTCCTAAATGCTAATTGCTACATTATGTCGTGTGCTGATGTTCCAAATTACCATGGAACATTACTGCCTACACCATCACTTGAAAGCAGTTTTAAAAACATGTATGCAATCACTGATGAAAGTCAGATCTATGGGGTTTTTTTCCCCAGGTGCCCAACATTATTTTGATGGGACTCATTTGAGTACATTATTGAAACTGTCAGGAATTAGCAAAATGAAATGGAAATAGAAGTAAAACCCTCGAGAGCATCTAATAGTGTAATTCTGCTCCTTTCTAGCTTCCCTGAGCACAGCTGTCAAGAAGACATCACACCAGGAAAAACGCTCAAAGGCTTTTGGTGTCTGTGCTCAAGGGAAGAAATGTGTTAAACTAAAAAAATTGTTATACTGGTCAAAAGAGTTTGGAGGAAATTTTGTCAGTCACTTTTTTACTACAAGAGGTCTCACCTCTAAGTTGCAAGATCACGCATTACAGTTTGTTCTTTACTTAGTACCAATTATCTTGGGCCATATCATTAGTGTGATGAAAATTCATATGAAATATAAAAACCTGAAAAAACTCTCTATGAAGGTTTATAGTTGAATATGTACTACTAGACCCCAGATTGGAAAATGATGAGAGAATCAGCACCAAAGTCACAGCACTCACTACCAGTGCCTGCTAACAGACCTTCAAATTTCAGATGTAAACTCCCATGACTCCAATTTTCTATCCCCCAGATGAGCATCATTGCCAGGAGTTCCCTGCAGGCAAAGACACTGGTGGTGCAATGATGATGGGTGGGTTACTTCCTTCCTTTTCCCTAAGGAAGTGCAGAGGTTAGAGATGCTGACATTCACCGCCTCAGGAGGTGTCTGCGAGGCCTGTGGGATCTGTTGCATCTCCAAGAGAAGCCCCTCTACCAGGTGAGCAAGTCCCCTTACCCACAGCTATAGCTGACTCCCATAGCTAAGTGGGGGAACACACAGTTTCCTAGAAAAAAGTGTAGGTCCTATTCATAGTCTGGGTGGGGCAAAGTGAAGGGGAACACCCTTCCACCGCTAGTCTGCAAGTATTTCAATCTTATCCAAAACATATCACCAGGGAAGCTTGGGAGAGCCAAGTAGCTTCATCCCTACCTCACCCATCCCTGGCAGTCATTCCAGATGCCTCCAGGGTATTCCATTACAAGCTTATCAGGTCCTTTTGGCAAGTAGATTTCTCAGATTTGCAGTGACAGGCTGAAGTTGTCTGAATACATCACTGTTATTTTCTCAGCAACTGTGCGACAAAAGTAAATCAACAGAAGCTAGCCTGGGTCTTCCAGTAACTCAGCAATCTGATAACTAGCTCAACAGTTGTGCTAATAATTAACATTCCCTTAAAGTGTGTCCATGCCCTTGAGGCCGATTATCCCGGTATCTAAATTAGAAGATCATAAAAAAATAAAAATAGCAAGAAAAGGAAAATATTGTGCCTATCTACCCTACTTACATCTTTTTCTTAATAAATCTTTTTAGAAAGAAGAAAAGTTTGCAGGGAAACTTTTATGGACAAGCTAAAGGAAAACAATTAATTTTTATAAATGACTTGTGAATAATTTCCAGAAAACTAGCCATGTCACAGACAAGTTGTTGAAAGAAGGAGGCCAGATAGATAGGAGCTGCACAGAGAGTTTGATTTGTCATGGCTGAGTCACTCAGTTGTAATCCGAAGTGCAAATTAAGGTACAGAAAGTTATATTCAAATAACTTTTAACTTTTGGCTTCATTTCAGGTGAGCAAGCATGCTGCAGTTGAGTCATGCTGCTGAATTTTCTCCCAGTTTGTACTGTAGGCTTTAAAAAATGAGAACCTTGGCATTTTGTATAGGTCAAGCTAAGTGGTATCATAGGTTAAGTTCTGGCATTCAATCTAAATGCCCTAATGTTTGTACTCTACAGCCATATTTGAAATATTACTTAAATTGTCTACAGCCAAACAAAGAGTGATCACTGCACAAGCCCCCTACGATAGTTATTTACTCTTCCTTCTCTGCTTTCCTGTGTCAGAGAAATGCCGCTTCAAAGTGTCAAGAAAACCATTAGGCACTCCTCGCACTTGGAAGGGATGCTGACTTTTTAAGAAGTTTGAGCTGAATTTTTTCATGTCATGGAACATTTTGATTAAAAAAGATATTTATTGATACAAGAGTTCAAGTGGCATACACCAAATGATTGGGAAGTAAAGAGTCCTTGCTGTTTCTTGTAAAATCTATCTTCTAAGGCTTTTCTATAACTGTTGTAGCAAAGGCTCATCATTCTTACTAACTTTGTGTGACTCTGAGTTTCCATTAATCATCTCCTAGGAAAGCAACTGTTCTCAGTCCTGTGGACTGTTTGTCTCATCTTTTCCTGCTCAGTCTGCTAGGGTAGTCTTCATTTTATGTTTGCCACAGGATAATCACGTAGCAGCTCTCCAGTAATGATGTTGTTCAGATCCAGATGATCAAATGTCATCGACTAGGCATTTACACACTGTACCTTGGTTTTGGAATTTAGTGCAGGCTTTAACTGAAGAAGACTAAGAAAAATTCTGCAAGAGAAAGTTAAGAAGCAGAAAGTATAATTTGAACCAAGTCAGATTTTGTAACTTACAGTAGATGCAGTTGGTGTGTTCAAAAACTTTCTTCTGGCTTTACAGATTTCAAAGAATGTCAAGATATCCCCTATTCTTATAAGGAATAATTCTGCTACCCTACGATATTCTTCTCCAAATGACTTCCCTGAGAGAGCCACACTACAAGACCTGGTGTTAACAGTTGCTTTTCAGATGGGATAGGGAATCTGCCCTAATCAGTGCTATCAGCACATGTATCTCATGTGAACTGCAGAGTGTTGTGTGGAATCCTGTTTGTGCCACCCGTATGAAACAAGCTGGAGCTCTGATGGGGACAAGGGACATAGAGGCACATACACTCTGTTGGCACCTCTGTATCTCCCACTTCACCTCTCTGGAGGGCTAGGTGACTAGTTTTGTTTGTTCACCAGCAGTTAGGGGCTGTAGGGCCCCTGTCACCTTATAGCAACTCCCAAAGAACATTTTTTCCCTCCATTGGAAGCTGGTTAAACATACAAAAGCTAAAGCCGCTCTATTTCTAAATGAGCACTACCACAGAGAGACTCACTGTGCGTTGAGTTCATCCATTTACTAAATTCACCTTTTTTTTCCAGACCATCCTCAGGCAGACAAGCCATTAATACCATATTTAACATATTTTTTACTTCCTTTTTAATCAGCTGATACAGAAGCCTATTGCTGTTTCTTATTTCTGAAATATCTGATAAAATAGAATGTTTGACTTTAATCACACCTGTACTGCACATGCCTTGGTAATATTTTGCCTCATCTACTCCAGCCTCTGCCATTTTGACCTTCCATCTCATCATGCTTCCCTCTGGTGTATACAAAATGCTGCTAAACCAAATTTGCTCTCAAACAAATCAAGCCCTTGTCACTTCTCTTTTTCAAACACCTCCTGCAGATTCTGGTAAGTTCCTACGTAACATGTGAGCTTTTTATCAAAAACTTCTTCACAGTGTCTGGTTCCCTGACCAGTGCAATACCTGGCACATCCATAGTTAAATATCCTTTTTGTTTTCTTTCCTGGCGTTACTATTTTTCCTATAAAAACCATGTCTTTTTGCTTTTTATTTTGTGTCAGATGGCTGCATTTTCTTCATCTCAGCCACTCCTTCCAAGGTGTTCCTCACAGTAAGTCCTTCGCTAGTGTTCAGCTAAAGCTTTTGCTGTCTAATAGGCTTAGAATATATTATTGATGTTTTATAGACAAACAATACATTGTAACTACCAGTAAACTATACTTAACCAGTATTGTGTGTGGAAAATAAACTTGAAAGAAGTCAGCCCAAACTACACCTTAGAAATTTAGGATTATAAAAACCGCAAAAAACCAAACAAATAAACAAAACAACAGATATTTCACCTCAGCAATCAGAAACAAAGAGAGAGGGGGATCGTGTGTGCATGTCTTTCTGGCTCAAAGTCTGATTTTTCCCCATTTCTGCCAATGGAAGTTTCATCATTGGCCTCATTGTGCCCAAGACCGACCTTGCAAAGCGGCTACAGCAAAGACAAACTGAGCCCTCAGATCCTGAAAGCCACCAATGCAAAGTACAAAGCAGGGTCCAGGTATATAACTTCAAATATGGAGCTTTAGTATGGAAGGAGCTGCCTCTATCAAAATGTGAAGCGTATAACTCCTAAAGCAGAAAAGTCAGTTCCTGAACTGAACAAGTTAAAAAATACTGTTTCTACAGCAGTATGGATTTCTATGGGAATTTGCATATAATAACTTGAATACAATTGTTTTGATGAAGTTATGTGCTATCAATTCCTGAAACAACCCTGCAATTATAGATTATGAACAGCCTTGTTTAGATTGTAAACCCAGTAAGTTTTACTTGATTTTGACCAGCTTAGTTGTCTTCCTTTCAGGCTCATTTGTTAGGACCCATAGAAATGAAGGAGTTTCTGCTATTTACAGCAGAGGAGAGGGAGATAACGTGAATCCCTGTGGATCCTACTTCAGTATGTCTCAGTGCCAAATCTGTTTCCAAGGCAGTTTGAGCTATGAAGGAGTCTTGAACCTTGCCTGCAACTACACTCTGGACAAAGACTGATCAGGTCAAACGCGCTGCTGAGAATATTTTAAAATGGGTCTAAATATTTCTATGTAAATTTTGTACACTATTGATGATGGTTTCTTGAGTATTTTTGTAAGAGTTTTTGTGATGTTGACAGCAGCTCTTTTTGTGTTTTCATATCTGCTTTGAGTGCATTTGATAGGAACTACCAAGCATACAGAGACCTCATTTAAATCTAACTCACTCCTTGGGAAGAGGATGATGTGGCCTACACTGAGATTAATGAACTGTATGGCAGAGAAGTTTGTAAGACCAAGTTTTAACCCATTTATATTTTAGGGAAGTTTATGCCCCTGAAAGATGACTATGGGGAAATTCCCACATCTCCCATTAAAATGTTCCCACCTTCTGCTTTACAACAGAAAGAATGCCAGAAAAATCTTCCAGGCCAAAGAATTCAGTCATGTTATTTCTACTGTCCCAACTAGAAATACCTCCTTGCACTATTGCAACTACAAATATTGCCACATTATTTGTTGCTGAGCTTCTTCCAACAGAAATACCACAAAAATGCTTTTTCTTTGGGATATTTAGACTATGAATTCTTACAAACTGTATATATCAACATAGTTCAAATGGGTACTAAGTATTTTTCTTTTTCAAAATTATCAGTATTTTGTGGCCAAACTTCCCTTTCCATTTTGAGGACACAGCATCAGATTAGAGATCCTGTTGGAAAGAAATTATCACCAGAATTCTTACTTGGTAAAAGATGAAGAAAACATAAATAATTAAGAAACATACAAAACCTAATCTTTGCTTTAAAAGTTAGTCAGAATTCTATCTTTCCTTGAAAAGGAGATTGCCTGGTTTATTTAAGCAGGATGGACAGACAAATGGATATCTTTCTGGTTGATTTATCTGTATGCATGTTATGTCCTGGTCCACTCAGCAGGCTTAGGGGAAGATTGCTTGATTCACTCTGGGTGGTGCGTGAGAGAAACAACAAAATTCTCAGGAGGTTCAATAATAAACTTTTACTTGCAAACTTTAAAACATCAAGGTAGAATAAGGTACTTGGCAAATTTTAAAACAACATGCAGACAAAGTAAAGGACTTCACAAACTTTAACTTGGAACACTTAAACTTAGCCAGCTTTGACTTATCCAGACACAAGTCTCTTACTAAGGCACTGACTGGAATTTTTTTGTCTGGCTTGCAATATACTTCAAGAAGAAGTTGGGAGAAGAAAGAGAGAAGGAGAAAGAAAGGATAAGAGTAAAAACATCTCACCACCCATGGATCCAGTGACAAGACTTGGTTGTTGCAATTTAGATGTCTGTTGGTTAAAGCATTGGTTGAAGCCTTGGTCCACAAAGGGAAGCCTACAAAACTCAAGGTTCAATGGGTTAATATACTCTCAGGCTGGGTAGGAACACCCAGGTACTCTCCTGGGGGTGGAGTTTTACACTGTGATGTAACACTGTGGATCATGTGCAGTCCTCTGGTGGAAGGCCCCAGAAATGAGTCTGGGGGCACTTCAGGGATTTTTGTTAGTTTATCACCCCTTCTAAGATGTGACAGCTACCTTCACATCAGCATAGTTGAGCCAAATATGCCCAGTCGGAAGGGATGAACCCCTTCAGGCCTACAAGTAAATGTCCCAATATCTCTCTGGAGTGGTTGTGGGAGAAAGTTTTACAACTGAGCAAGTTATGTCCCATCAGAAGGGATGAATAATGTGAATGTCCTGATATCTTTTCCAGAGGGGAGCCTTACAACTGGGCTGGTTGTACAAGGAAGGGCATTGGCATGATGATAGAAAGGACTATCCCACCTCAAAGGGTCTGCTTCTTATCGGCTTCTTCTCTTATGTGGCTCAAACCCCACCTTTTTGCTAAACAAAGGTTAATCTTCATGGTCATCCTATGGTGCTCACGCCCTCTGAATGTGTAACCTTGAACATCATCAGCAAAGCACCCACTGCTTTTGCAAATGGCTGACTGAGCCATTAACTTTTCAGTCTCTCACAACACTTAGTTATATAGGTCTTTCAAATTCTGCTACCTGAGCGAGCACTGGTAGGGAAATCACTTCCATTTTCAATAGCTCTGTTTAGGATATCTTCTAATTCAGAGATATTTGGTTATGTGAATGAACAGATACGTCCTTCATATCTTTTTAGTTTACTGCATTGAAAGATACAAAGACTGACTTGTAAGGCAAAAATGGGGAAAAAAACCTCTGAAATTCTGCTTCTTTGGTGACACTTGTTGGAGAGCAAGTGAATCAAAAGGGAGGTGTCCTTTCTACGTTCATCACCACTTTCAAATGGTTGTCTGCAAAAAAAATGTTCTTGAAGTCTCCAAAATCTGGAGTAGAGCTAGATAAGGTGAGAAAGCTAACAAACAAATATATGGAGATCCATCCTGTGAGAATTCAGGCCCACAGCAATTTCCTTGATTAAATTGCCTGTCATAATTTTGTCATGTATGTATTGTCAGTACACATTTTGGAGGCTCACTAGGAGGTAAAGCTTGCCAAAAGTTGCTTGGAGGAGCAGTATTGATTGTGATGAAGCTGGATGCTGAATTCCCTCCACCTTGGGAAAATTTAGGTTCAGTTGAGAAGCATCTACCTTATGCTACTTAACATCAGGGATCGAACTGGACCACCAGTCTAAACTGCTTCTCCAACTTCCCTGCATTGTGTTCACATTTAAAACCTGACTGAATGTTAAGGCTTGAAGTCTCCTCTAGGTAGCAAAGGCAACTGGTCTTGCTTTGACTTCTAGGAGTGAAAGAACTGACCCATAACGATGAAGAAAAAATTTTATGGTTTATTAAATACATTTCTATTCTGTGTCCAACACTAAAAAAGCTCATTTTAACATCAGCACTACCTTTGGTTTCTTTTCATTTCCCTTAAGTTGCTCACTCAAATACTGCAGTTCTGCAGCATCCCAGGGGAGCAGCCCAGGAAGGCTGAGACTCATGAAGGAGCTCTCAGATCTGGTAACTGCACCACCAGTTTCCAGAGAGTGATGCTTCAACAGAATACAGGTGAACAGGAATGTCTGAACACAAATAATCTCGGAGTTCAAAGACAGTTCCCAGGCCAAGTGCCAGAATGGGCTCTGGGTTGGTACTGAGGCTCAGGAATGTCACTCAAAGCCTCACTTTCCTCTGACTCACACTGCTTTTATCTTAGTATGGCCGCAATGAGCAGCCAGCACACCGTCATGGATAAAGAAGACATCAGAAATGGGCCTGCAAAGTAACCACAGAAGCAAGCAACATCTAGGTAGGTCCCTTTGCTCCAGCCTAAAATTTATTCTTTTTTTCCCCAAAACTATTTGGCAGTCCCTGGAGCTGTTGAGTAACTGGGCTAGAATTTTTTGTTTGTTTTCTTTAAACAAAATGGGATTGTTATTGAGCAATAGCATTGTTCTGGGATGCAGACAGCTTTTGCAGGCTGTCTGCAGCTTTGTATTTTTAAAGTATCTGTTCTTTTAAAACAAAGGTCAGTGATCATGCTATCAGGTCATTACTGCCTCTGTGTCACTGAGGGATAAGAGCCTGCTGATAAGTGGGCCACCAACTCCCCCGCACCTCCAGCAGCAGCTTGGGTGCAGCCATCGGCAGGGCTACTGCAGGGCTACTGCGTCCTCCACCCTGCCCAGCCATGCTGCAGATCAAGGTTGTCTTTCCCAGGTGTTCCCTGTCCAGACAGGCCATGGAACGTGATTTAGTACTGCTGGTAATCAGCACCTTGAGGTAAATTAAAAGCAAGACTGTAAATCTTGACATGCTCTTTCATCCATGACTTTTTGGTTCTTAACATCAAAATAGACTGACATTCCTCTGCCACACGGCAGGGCTGGGTCTTGTTTTACTGAGAAATTGAAGACTGCAGCCTCAGTGCTCCTGCTGTAACGATATAGCATGTGGGAAGAGGGTGAGTGACGTGTTGAATAGAGTACTGGCTTTGTTCCTCTGGGATCCATGTTTTCAGCTGAATCTCAAGTCCTCTGTTAAATGAGTAGTCTCTGTTCCACTCCTGGGAGAACAGCAGTCTGCATTAGAAAACTATGATGCATTAATTCATCAGGCTCAGTAGCTAAAAGCTAAGAGCCAGATTCTCAGAGAAAGTTAATGTTTTCCTACTGGACGGAGGATCACTTCTGCCCCTCCAAGTTCAGGTCAGAAGTCGACTGATGGGCATCTTGCCCATGATGAAGCCAAGGATACTTCTGCTGGAGCTAGTCTCAACCACAAAATGTAGCACTAATGTAATTCTTCTGCTAGCATCTGCTAACACGCCTCCCAGACAGCACTATTATTAGTCCAAAATGAAGTGAGGAAACTGTTAGTCCAAAAAAGGCTTAATACTGGTCCACAGTCTGATCTCACTGTTTTACTATGAGGTATTCCACCAATGTCAATAGAATTACTCAGCCCTTAAGAAGATCTGAATGTAGCCCAATGTCGTACAGGTGTCAGCATCTCAGCACATCATTCTTGACAGTAAGCCAGATCTCCACCACACATGGTGTCTGATAATCAGTGGGAAGCTGGTCTATACCATTTGCTCTTCTGGGAAAAGGCTGTAAGAAACACAATTCAAGTCTGTAGTAGGAATGCAGAGGTTTGTGTTCATGCTGCAAGGCAGAGGTATGCAGTGCTACGCAGAGGGCTGGAAACAGGGTAGGCAAAGCATGGCAAGAATATATTCCCGAAGGGTGGCAATGTAGATCTGACACAGGAGCACAGCTTCCAGATCTAAGTCAGTATCTCTGTGCTGCCCTATATAGATATCCCTGTTATCTGGAGGCTCCTTTAACAGGAATTCTTTACACAGTGCTAGGCTGGCTCGTACAGAGATACCTGAGAGACTCTGTTTCTATGAGGGGAAGATAAGTGAAAGTAGTACTTTCATTGAAACAGCTGTGAGTAAGTCTGTGCAGTTTGGCAAGACGTGTATGGAGCCAAAACAGTTGTATGAAATTCTGTGGTGTGCCTTTCCTCTTTCCTTGCAACCAATGAGACATTAGTCCACCTTTCACTTAGCATCTCTGGCACCTTCGTATCCACTCTTTCTGTCTTTCCTTCCTTGTCTCCTTTCACATCTTTCTCTGATGACCTGCCCTGAAGCTTCATTGCAGCCCTCCAGAACTCGCCACTCAGCAACACCAGCACCCCAGTCACCTGAAATGACTGTGGTCAAATAATTCATTATTATTCTTCATTGTATACTTTAGGGAGAACTCTCCCAACTAATAATGCTTTAGATAAAACTTATCTGAGCCTCCAGCCACTTAAGAGTTGTCAGGCATTGTACTTCCAGTAATAAGTAAGTCATAAGTAAGGCCAAACTGGAGTGTGAACAATTGCTTTTTCCTTCAGAACACTCATTCATTATTAATCTCTCAGCTACAATGTGATGACTGGAGTGTTACTTCAGAGAGACTGATAGCAGTGCTATGTCTTGGGGTAGGGGGTCAGTATCTTAGAGCTATTTGTTTTAGATAAGCAATTAGGTCAATGTTATCAAGCTTGTGTAGAAAAAAAAAAAAGGCATTTAATTGAGATCCTTACTTAGGTACTTCAGTGGATTAGCAGGAACCTGAAGGCTGATTTAGTTGTTGGCTCCTACATGTACGTGATCGGGTTTGTAAATGTTTGACTTAATTTTCCATAAAAGAAACCAAACCAAAAATTACTTAATACTAAATACTCAGGAAAGAAGACAAACTGTTTTGGAAATAGGGTGATGTAGTAGAGCAAATGTACATAGTCATCAGCTGCTGCTGAGGAAGGTGCACACCTGCAGCATCCTGGAAATCATATCAGCAGTCTTGAACAAAAGGCCAGACAATCCTGTGTTTAAGATAATAATTACAGGGAAAACTGGATGGGGAGCATGCTGTGGTCCTAATTGCATCTAAATACAAAGCCGAGTGTTTTAAAGGCAGTGTTTAAATCAAAGCACATTCCCCTTTCATTTCTGGACCTTCAAGGCAGAGTGAATTCATAGCAAATTCTAAGGCTTTAAAGTCCTTTCCCATACATTAAATCATCAAAGACTTTCCTGCATGTATTTTGGACTGGCTTATGGCCAGTCAGGGGAGACCTGACCATTTTCACTGTATCTGTTTAGTGTTCCCACAGCAAAAGAAAGCATCTTGGGTAGGAACCAACCTACTCTCTGACTGTTGAATTTACACTACCTGTGTTTGTCTGAACAGTGGAGAATACAAATCCCCATTTTCTCAGGACTGAGATTCCTTTTAAGACTCAAAACACCACTAACAGGACCAGAGGAAAGCTCTGTCCCTGCACTTAGCAATCTAAGGACAAACTCCCAGAAAACGCATCTCTCACCAAAAAAAACCCATTTCTTCCATAACTACCTCTCTCCCCAAAGAAAAATACCTCAGAACTTCACCTTGAATCTCCTAGCATGAGAAAAGAGGGGTAACTCCGCAGCCAACAGTCTCCTCATGGAGATGAACCACAATGAATGTGCCTCACCCTGATGTCCCCATGGCAGACCTTGCAGCTGACGTGGCACCAACATCTTATCTCAAGCCACACTCTCAGGTGTAAAAAGACAAAGCTCCCAGTTCCCACAGGCAGGTGTGGAGAGGACAAAGCCCTTATACTGTGTACTGAACTGCCCTTAATGTGCCATTTGCCTGGCACCACATGCCATCCAGAAAACTAGGTGAATGGAAAAGCTGCTATGCAGAGAAAAGGGCAAACCCTGTAAAGAAAATTTAAAGCTGCTGCCTACAAGGCAAAACCCATAAAAGTTTAACAAGTTATAGAAGTTTTGTATCAGTTGTAGTTTTCTATAAACTTTAAGTGTATCCTGTATATAGTGACCACAGTAGAAATTTACACAATGTACTAGGGAACTGAGTTGTGCCTGGGAGAAAATAATTTTTTACCTCCTTTCACATCCATAGTATTGGTGGACCAGTTTCCACTAGACCCTGATTCAGCTGCAATGAGTAAAGGACCTGCAGAAAACTGGCAAGTATTGCACACAGGAAATACTGAAATCTGTGTCTATAGGGCTTGAATTGCAGCAACATGACATTGCAAGCACAGGTGAAACACCTGTTGCACGTTGCTCTACCTTCTTGATTTCTGAACCAAAATGGACCACTGAGGAGTCCAAAGGTATTGAACACAACTGACTAACAGTGGGCAGGATTTTTTCTTTACCTCTGTGTCTAGCCAAAGCCATCCTTTAACAGTGGAGAGAAAAACATGTATCTTAAAAAAAAGTTCCAGAATGTTTGAGGTCTTGTATTCAAAATTAATGGCAACTTTGTGATAGCTGAAAAATGAGAGAGGTAAAGGATATACTTTGAATTTAACCAACTCCTCCCAAAGATAAGACACAGGTAGAGGATCTCAGATGTTCTTCCTTTGTATTAGACAGATAATAAAGCCTGCCCATCCTCCTGAATTTCTTAGTCACCAACCCAAGAGCCAGCTTCTCCTTATTCCTCATGGTAAAAGGTTTCGTCCAGACTGTACAATTGTCCATAGGTTGAGTTCTGCAGTCCAAGCTTTTAATTGAGATAATTAATGAAGAGTTAATAGCAGACATATCCACGATGTATCAGAAGGAAACTTGACGGGAGAGATTTATCCATTTTTTTCCTTTCCTTTTTACCACCTCTGTGCTTATGATGCAATAGGACCCTACTGTACTCAGTGACAAAACTTACACTACTTTTTGTCACTTGAATGCAGACAGTCTTTGTGTTCACAGCTGAAGAAAAAAGACCATACCCAGCTGCTCAGCAAGGGAATAGCATGCATGGAAGAGAAGGAAAAGCAAAAGAGAAAGCACCATGTGCCTGTTGGCCTCCCCCTCCTCCCATCTCGCCTCTTGTGCATCCCCCAAGGTCAGGCACAATCTGTCCCTTTGTATCCAGGAAAGAAATAGGACGCAAAGTGTTAGGAATTTCCTAAAACTGTCTTGAATCATGTGCTGTTTAAGTAACTGACATTTTGCTGCCTGGTTCATTGACACTTGGGTCTTAAACGGTGCTTGTGGAGGAGAAATATTTTCAGCTCTGAAGGGGTAAAGAAAACAGTTTTAGAAAACTAAAGCCTTTGAACAGTGATATGCCAAGGAGGAATATGTTGATATGCTTATTTCATGTAAAGCTTGCATTGTCTTTGCATGAAATCAAGAAGACATTAAAATAAGTATTTCACCAAAGTGTGGCATTCAGGAGAGGTCTATTTTCATAGAAGAAAAAACTTAGAACAGATGGTTGAAGGAAAAACTAGTTTAGAGACATCAGAAACAGCTGAATAAACTTTCAGTAGTCTAAGAGAAAGAGTCTCAATCTTCTGGTTTATTCTTATTTTCCTATTTACATTCTTTAAATGCACTGGAAATGGCATTCAACTTTTCTAGTACCTTGGCCTTTTTAATTTATGAAATTTTTTGAGTTTGGGTATCATAATTTTTAAGGTCATGGGGAGGAACATTGTTAAAACAGCACTAGATTTAGTGTTACTCTCCATATGTTAATTTTAAATTAATAAACTTAGAGGCATACGAGGCTTCAGAGATATTATTAGTCCACACCTCATGAGCACACCATAACAGAAGTGGGATTAAGAATCAGATTCATGTATTAGAAAGAAAAAAGTCAGTCATGACTTTCCTTAAACAGTTTCTGCTCTTTGGTGTAGTATACAAATGCATGTCTGAGAGCTCATTGCCAGCCTTACCTGGTAGGTTCAGTGCCAGTGGAAGAAATTTTGCTCAGTGATTAATTTCCTGATATATTAGACAGTGGTCAGATTTTTTTCGGGTGTAACGCGACCTTTAGATTGAAAGAGAGAAGAAGAAAAGTGCTGGAAACAGCATTTTACACGTTAAAAAATAATTTCTGCTTCCAGGCATGTGAAAAACATTCGATAAGCAACCTTTTTCAATGATACCAGATCCAATTTGTATCAGCATTGATTTGGATTAAGAATTAAAGAGTGGTGAAATAAGACATAGTCTAAGCATTTATTAGCAATTAGAAAGACCTTACATCAGATATTGTTATCAATTCTTTTCTGCATGGGAGACTTTTTTAAATTTCAGTGTGCATGTGAATCCATAGTAATTATATCTGTATAGTAAAATAGTACATGCTTTTCTGAGGCATACGGGCAATTATCTAAGTCTGAGACAGGAAGATGAAAAACATGAGTTTTTGATAAATAATATATATATATTTGATTTGGTTGAATATGAGGCAACGGTTTGGTAATCCTAAAGTAATGTTATGATTGGAGAGGTCTGAAGCCCAGAGGTAGTGGGAGTGTTTTCAGCAACAGCAAACAGAACTGTCATTCTTACTAAAAAAAATATTATTTTCATTAAAAAATTCTCCTCATGGTTAAATATATGTAATCTATATCCAGAAATAAATCTTGTTTCTGTCATGTCAAATAGAAACATAATAATAAACAAAAAGAGTTTAGTCTGGAAGTGTTAAGATTATTGGCATAGGCAAGGAGATTGAGTCTTGTTTCCACTCAGGAACATCTATAAGTTATAAACAAAGCTATATTTTCTTCAACCTTAGATTTAAAGTGAAAAAATTTTTTCCTGATAGCAGAGCCCCAGAATAAAAACTATAATAGGGTTGAATTTAATGACTGATGCCAGAGACATCATCTTCCTAATTTTTTTTATGATAAGTTGTCTTTTCCACCAAAACAAAGACCCTAGATTTTATATTTTTTAAATTAATATATAAATGGTTTTAGAGATAACTAAAAATCAGAGCAAACCCAATGAAAATCAATAACCTACAGTAATCCCTGAGTAAACAATAAAATCTAGATACGATTTTCTGTTCTTTCAGCAGAATGTCAAATTATTTCCAACTGAAATTTGACAAAAAATATTTTGTTCAGGATTTCTTAGGAAAGCCATTTATATTTTATATTATAGCTATCTTTCATGAAAAAATGTGAATATTTTGAGTAGCTTTATTTTTAGTCTATAGTGTAAGAATACTTTGTTTACTTCCCTTCATAGTTCCAAAGCAAGCATCTCATCTTGACTTCATTTTTAGTCTACCAATTTTTAGAGCAGTGTGTGACTTCTTGTCTGTGCAGCAGTAGAATGGAGCCAGAGCTGTGTTTATAACCTGTGTTTATTAAGAGAGATAAGTAATTCCATGATAAACTTGTTTTATTAATAATCTAATCTTGTTCCAGTGGCTGAATAAGAGTCATATCCTTCCAGGACAGCTTCCAGGACAGGACCCTCAAGGAAGATAATTTTAATTTACTGGTAGAGAAGCACACATGGAGAGTTGAAAGACCAGAGAGGAAACCAACTGGTTTATGAATATGATCTGAAGTCCCTTTTACAGAAAAATTTTAAAATATTACTTTTATTAGACAGATTTGAACTTTTATGTTTAACAAATTCGTTGATGTACACACATGAAAAAGCATAATTCATCTTCTGCTGAATTTTTTTTGTACAATTTGGATGAAGTTCAGATGAAGTCATTGCATCTATGCTTCCCCATGCCATCCTTCGGTTTACCATTATGTCATGCTAGCACTTTGAACTGCCTGATCCAGGCCCTATATCTCACGTGAAACGTTCCAACCACTTGAGCATTGCTACTATAAGGTAGCAATAAAATAACTAGTAGACCACATCTATGTCTTTATCATATTGACATTTTAAAAGACATAGTTCATCAGCTTCTTCTTAATGACTGTTCAAAGAAATTCCCAAGTTTCAAATATTCAAACTGGTCAAATGAGGCATTGGATGATACCTAGTTTTCCTTCTATTTGTCACAGTTAGACTTTATTGAATTTTTTTATTATTTTGATGGGTTTTGAGCAAACTGCTTTGTGAAAAATGTCTCCCTTTTATGGCACGCGTGTCAATGTCAGAAAAGTGCTTTCTGCATATGCTACTAGATTAAAACTGTTTTCTACCATCAGGATAAAACTGGAACTTAAACATGAGCCACAACTGGGAGACAGCTTAGGTGAACATGGATTCACTGTCCAGTTCAGTTAATGCAGCCTTTGAAGTTATGGGAAGATCACCCAAATTTCTGTTGATGTTGTAGTAAATGTCTAACATTTGGTTTAACAAAGCTTTAAATGTGTCTATCATTGGACTCCATACGTAGTTGTGCTTCCCTTCTGATTGGATACGTTCCCATGCTGTGTGAAGTCCACCTCCAGCCTCGGTGAACCTCTGGAAGAGCTCATGGAAAATCAAGGCACTGTAGCTCAGATCTCTGCCTTGTCCTCATTCCTGAGATTTGGGACAACCATCCAACAGTCATTCTTCGCATGTCCATACCGACTTTTTTCAGGCACTCACAGTTAACATAAATGCTCTCCCAGAAGCCAAACAGATCCTTCCTTGTTTAACCCCTGTGTGGTGTATAAAATACTCACCTTCAAGATTTTCACAGTTCCTAAAGACAATATAACTCTTAACAGGCAAAGTACAAGAGAGATTAAAAGCCAACAAGCAAACAAGGTGCATACAAATTCTCTGTAATTCATTCTTTCACTGAGGGACCATCTGTATAGGACATCACAATCAGGAAAGCACCTGATATCCTGAGTTCCTACCCTGAGTCTGCTTATCTCGAGCAAACAGCTCTCCATAAATATCCCTCTTTTGTCATTAGTTTTGAATCAGCCCCTGGAGGTGGTCAAAGTCTGGTCTCAGATGTACCACTGGCAAGTAATTTTCTCTTAAATTAATTCTTTTACTTGGAAGAAATACCTTATCTTTTTAAGAAAATAAATTTTGAGGGCAAAGCATGCAAATCAGCAAATCTTGTTAACTTGTTATTCTGTGACACTAATGTGGGGAACCCTGCCTCAGATACAGATAAAATTGACTAAAAAATACAAAAATTATAAAAAGAAGTTCCTGTCTCGTATTCACATATGTGGCAAGTTCATAATTTCCTACAGGATTCATGTCATAAACAGATTTTTCATGTCAGATTTTGCAAAAATATTGATGGACTGGGGTTCATGGGAAATTGGTGAGCAGCTGGGACTGATTCTTCCATAAATTTTAATGCTGACCATGTAACTAAATTTTGTTTCTGAAAAGAAGTCAGCTATGTTTTGATACTGTGCTCTGAGACTGCTACAAAAATTAAGTGGTCAAAGGCAGGAACAGAATTGCCAACACTTGTGATTTTATTAGGAGAGAGATCACTTTTCTTAAAACCTGAGCTCCTGAAGTCATATGATTACAGGAAACTGTCATGTTCCATTCTTTCAGAAGGAATAGTTTCTACCTTTTGCGGTTGTGAAGAAAAGCTGAAAATATAAATCTAATAGCCAGGGCCACCAGGCGACAAAAAGTCACCAGTATTTTAGGAAATGTGATGGTTTATGAAGGCCTGAAGTTGAGAACATTGAAATAATGTTATTCAAACAAAGAAGGCAGTGAATAATGATGTGAAAGTAAAATCCAGAGAGTCAGAGTGCTTCCTCTGTCCTACTAAAGAGAGGAAATAGCATGTATAGTGA
Organism: Aleadryas rufinucha; assembly: GCA_013397815.1. Classification (NCBI taxonomy): domain Eukaryota; kingdom Metazoa; phylum Chordata; class Aves; order Passeriformes; genus Aleadryas; species Aleadryas rufinucha. The sequence goes on along the minus strand of VZTH01016555.1, from coordinate 1,203,844 downwards.
AACTCCACAGTTTCAAAGCTCATCCACATTTTTATCCTAGAGAAGTTGATTAAAAATATATATCTTTATTCCTGGAGAATGGAGCACGTACTGTGTCATATGAGAACTGCTAATACACTAATGGAAAGATAAAGCAATGGTTTAGGTCTACATGTTGGAACTGTATTTTCCTGTTTCTCCAGATAAAAAACAAGAGAGATATGTCAAATAATATGAAGCCAAGTTAGTGCAGAATGTGCAGAAACTACTTCCTGTGAAGAATTAAGGTTTAATTAGCTAAAAAGGAAGTGTACGGAGGGATGATAACTGAGAGTTGGTCACCCTCTCTCTGATGAGATTATCCTCTGTACCTCTGAACTTTATTATCCAAACAACAAGTCCGTGGCGTGACTTGGTGCCTCCAATAATCTTGTGCTAATTATTACTCATGCAGTCTGTCAAGAGGCCCTGAGTTGTTTGCAGAACAGCTCTGGATATAAAGAACAATTAAATGGATTAACTGCATGTGCAGGAACATTATTCTAGGCATCAAAAAAAGACACACTTTTTGTCATTTTCCAAAGTCTATTGAAATGAGCAAATAACTTCCAGTATTGGATCAAAATCTTTGGCCAGTTTTGCTTAGTATATTTTTGTACCTTTATTTTAAAATTGATTCACCTGACCATCCCAGGAAGTACAATCCTAGGCCTCCAAAAATGGCTGACAGTGTGAAAACAGGATCAGATTGAACTGACCAGTGAAGCACCATGTGCAAAGGCCAGCCACATTTCTACTTCCAACACACGCATCACCAGGATAGAGACAGAGTGGAGGACACACAACAGGTTGCCAGTCTGGGTCCAGTGCTAGAATCCTCCTTTGCTTACTCCTGGACTCATATGCTTTCTGGCTGTGAGCTGACTTTGCTCTCTGTCGGAGGAAGATCAAGGCCAGGTTGCACTGGGCTTTGAGCAGCCTGGTCTAATGGAAGGTGCCCTGGCCCGTGGTATGTGAGTTGGAACTGGGTGTTACGGTCCCTTTAAACCCAAGCCATTCTGTGATTCTATGATAAAACATCATCAAGGCAGCTTTCTGCAGGAGTTCAGACATTGGTTTATAACTATCCATGTGCCAAAAGACTGGCTCCACTGCCTGTTCAGAAGGAATGAGACTGGTTGTGTCCCCCTGCTGCTTGGTGAGCTGGTTTCCATGCAAAATGGGGTGATATATGCCTCTGTCAAGGTCTCAGGGTGCTCCACAACCATGCAGTGCTGCCTGTTGCAAACAGAAAATGATCCTGCCTGAAGCAAAGCATGGAAACCCATTGGAAAATTTCGCTCTACAAAAGAGTTTGAAAAGCCAAGAATTAACACTTTTCGCTGCCATAATCTATGGCAGGTACTTGTTTGGGCTCCCAATACAGTGGCACTGCATTTTTTAGGGACTCTATTTAGTGTGAAAATGTGCCAGTATTAGTTCAGGTATTGTGAGGGATTCCGAGCTGTGGGTAGGAAAGCATATAAAAACCTCTGTAAGGTGGTGTGGACAAGAGGAAAGAACAAAATGAGACAGTAAAGGAATTACAGGAAGATATGGGATGAGATGTAGGAGTCATTGAGAAGTTTGGATCAAAAGCAGCTGTCGCTCTTACTTGTCCTTTAGCAAGAGTTTAATAACATCCCTGACTGAGGGACCCCACTGTGCTAAAAGTATTGCACAAACTCACTGTAATTTTTACAGGCATGCTCTGCCCTGTACCGTTTCTAATCTCAGCTGGTGAGCAAGGGCACAGAGGCACAGAGAAATGAAGCAGCTTGCCCAAAGTAGGTTAGTAGCAGAAATAAAGATAGCATCCAGATCTCCTGCAGCCAACTGGTTGCATCCCATGGAGAAAAGTGTAATCTGCCTCCCAAGCCCACAGGGAAGCTTCCAGGCAGAAAAATCTGTTCAAATCAAAAAGCAAGGAAAAGGAGAAAGTGTGGGCTTGAGGATCCTAATTGGCATATGTAGGAACATGCTGACTATCTGTGACTTTCTCCCAGTGGAAAGCTCCAAGGAAATAAACAAGTACAGATGATTTAAGCAAAAACCACGACTCAGTAGCTACAGCACTCAGAGCCTCTGCTAACACTGCAGCCTATTCTCTTTTCAGAGGAAGAAAAAGCATGGCAAAGACAGCACAGACCTCTCACAAGTGTATTATACAGAGAGGACAAGAAAAGGATAAGTATGTTATTCTAAGCGTTAGTGGTTTGGGGCAAATTCTAAACTAGAACATTTCTTTTAAGCTAAAAAGTTCAAATTCATTTAAGTCTGGGTTTCTTGACATTTTGTTTCAGCTTCTGTTCCAAGCTGTTTCTGATCATCATCTTTTAGCTATTTAGAGATTTGAGAGACTGCGAAATGGCTCCTGTCTACTGAAATTTCAACATGGCTGTGAAAAAACATAATTTTTAAAAAGTAGCCTAACTATTATTGGGCCAATATGCAATACAAATAAGCAAATCTCCATCTTGTTGCACACTGACATTAAGAGGAGCAAGATAATTTGCTTTAACCTCCACAAAGAAATTGTTAGCAATAATGTAAGCACAGCATGAAACAAAAACCTTCCAAAGGAAAGCATGATTGTCGGTGTACCTGAGGTTTTGTTAATATCAAAAGTTTCAAAGCCAAGGAACAGAATTTAAAAGGGAAATTCTAAAACAGAGGGGAAACATTATTCAGCTTAATATTAGTACTTAGTATTTTAATGCAATGATCCATTAATTGTACAGGGAGAACATTACTTTTTCTTCTCCAGAAATGTGATAGTATTCTACCTAAAGGAGATATAGTGTCTCTGCCCATGAAGTATCGTAGCATTCCTGCATCAGCCCTAAAGGAAGGCAAGATGAAGCACAGGGATGCTAAAGATTAGGCTTTTCTACTTGCTTCTCTGATGTGAGCTAAAGGAAATAATCATATTCTTCTTTGGAAGCCAGATTCTGAATAAAAATCCTCAAAAGGCAGACACCATACTTCTTAAGGGGCTGCTTCTCACAATTTGGTCTTCCTATTGCACATGATGTATTAGTGTCAGAGGAGGTCACAACACAGACATAGAGACCTTTTGCTTCTTGTGCTAGCCACTCTCGTAGGACATTCTGCCTGTAGGCCAGCACTGCTTGGTTTCTCCCATATTAATCCCATTTCTTATTTCCTTTGCACACAGATATTCATCACATGCATGTTTCACTGTCAGCTCAGAGGGAACCTTTCTTTACTTCACATTTAAATATGTTGGATTTTGGATATTTTGTGATAGTTACTGTCTTCCTTAATGAGAAAAACAATGCCAAAATTCTAAAATCATGAATGATACTGTAAGACCAATTAAGGCAGGGAAGTTGCACGTGCTTTGGTTTCCAGCACTAGACAGGATCATCTTTAAACTGATGTGTTCCCAGTGCAGGTTGGCTCATTATCAGCAGAGCTCTGGAAGGTAACTTCCAGTGATGAATTCCTTACCCTCCAAATGGCTCTGGAAGTTTAACTTTTTCAGGCACATGTGAAAGGGATCATTAACTTGGTCATGAAATCATAGGACAGAGTCTGGCAGCACAGATTCTTGTCTCCACTCTGCTACTGAGCTGCTTTGCTGAATGTCAACTACTATCAATATTTCCATCTGTCTGCTCAGATTAGGAAATTAGACTCTGTTTTCAAAACCAGCTGAGGGGAACTCCACAAAGAGAAGTGAACCAGGCAAGAGAGCAAAAATGAGACACTGTGTGTACACAAACACCAAGCTTGCCCTTTTCTGTGCTTGGCACAGAAGGCACTTTCCACTGCCCATGCACACACACAACATGTTGGCAGGAGTCACCACAGCTGTGCAGAAAGATCACCTATCCCCAGCACACTCCCCTGCATTCCTCCTGTCTTCCTTGTGTTGATCTGAGCCTTGGTACAGCTCTGAGGTACATACAGCTTCAATGCTCAAGAGAAGTTCACAAGGCAGGGTAAAGCTGTGCTGAATTGCTTAAGGAAACGTCTGTGGCTAAATACAACCTTTTATCTTTCTGGTAATGGTAGTTTTAATGCCATTCAGTTCACTGATCTGGATCACCAAACAGCATCACAGATGTTTGCACCAGTGCTGGGAGGTGATGGGAGGTGTGAACAACATGTTAGAGGTGGACAAGAGCAGTAGCAGTGCTGGTTTGTGATGATCTAAGGTACATGTGAAACTGGCAGCTTTATTTTTTTTTTCCTTTCTGCTTGTGGAAGAGTTCAGAAGAACAGCATTCTGTAAGTCAATGTGAAGGAAAGATGACGGGATGATGCTGATGCTGGTAATATTGTAAATTTTTAAATGGCTTCACATTCTTTCACTTTGCAACACAGTCTCTCTAGGGATTTAATGCTGAAGTGTTTAAGCACAAAATCCTGTTGCTTGGACCTATGCTCAGAAATTCACATTGAAAAGCAGGACCCTTTGTATTGCCAAATTCATTTATCTATTTGTAAAATATGACTGACATTTATCTGCAGGGAATTTATCTCTACTCTTGCTGCTCAGTTGCCTGGAAAAAGCAGAGAGGAGGCTGCCTGCTGATAACACATCACATATTTTTTACATTAGGACCTATGTGTCTGGGGTTCATAGCTCAGGCTCACTCTGAGACAGACCTGAACATACTCCCCTGGATCAGCCCCTGAAAATGCTGGCTGGATATGAATGGAACAGATGTTTTAGTTGATGGAAGATCAGACTTGTATTAACAAAGTTCAAGGATCAATTAATTCAGGGGCATTCCTGCCTCTGTTTTTTGATTATACCCACAGGCCTCCTAAGGGCCTACAATTAATAGGAAAAAAATAAAAAAGGGAAAACAAAGAGGTACAGAGATGTTGTGAGGGGTGAATATTACTTCCCTTGCAAAGTCTGGAACTGAGACTGAATTTCCTATGGCTTCAGTCTCCAATGCCATTAGGTTACAGTCACCACATCCTTTGGGAAGGGGACCTATGCAGGGATGCTTCCTGGAATGATGTCACCCCACTCCTAGGTGTCCTATGGGGTGCACAGTGCTGGGGGGAAGCCAGCACAGTGCTCAAAAGAAGGGAGGCTACTCCTCATGTCTTCCTGGGAGATGCTGATGGTGGCTCTCTACAATGGACACTTGTCCTCTGAAATGTTGGCTGTAATCACAGCATCCTGAATGCCTCCTTAGCTCCAGAGTTTCTGGATCAAAAATCCCCACTCATCTCAGTGGCAGAAACAGTCACGCCGCTTAAAAGGAGCCTGCAAGGGCTGTTCTCCCCTCTGCCCCCAGCAGGCTCACAAAAGAAGGGCCTGAAAATTCCCCTCACACCAGTGTTTCATTACTTCGAGCCTTCACATCGAGGGACATGGTGAGGACAGGATCTGTCCCTGTGACAGATCATAAGGGATGCCAGAGAAGGTAAAGTCTCCTGCCTCCCAATGCAAGTGTGTGTGCTGCTTGCTCCTGCAGAATGTTTTCTGTCAGCACAGTCCCCAAGCAATGTGTCAGAAGAGGTCCCCTCTGCATATTCTGGGGTGGATTTGTGGAATGCCTTTAGCTGCTTGTCTTGGTGGAGCATATCCACACCCTTTCTCAGGAGGCAGTTCAGTCACCACAAGATGCTTCCCATCCTTCTACTTCTCTCCTGCTGCAGCCATATCCAGTCCTGGTGGACCCACCTACAGGGGATTTTGCTGAAAACCTTTGTCTTCCCCTCAGTATGGGGATTTTCTTTCTTTTTCAGTCTAAGTGAGGCTAATCCAGAATTTAACAAAGAGTTCAGTTGTATAGTCAAACTCTCACAGAACATTCACAGTAACCATGCTAGACACAGGTTACACTCAAGGGACTAAGCTGGAGTAACCTAAGGTGTGAATTAACCCTTACAGGATGGAGTTTGTGAATATGGTAGAAACTGTATTAACCTTTTTTTTTTTCCATTTAAGTCCACAGCAGTCAGTTTTGATTAGAATGAAACAGGGTTAGCTACAATGGGAAAGCTTCCGAGGAGCTCATCCCTCAACATTTCTTATGTTCAACAGACAACGTTGTTTATATCCAACAGTAAGGTCAAATATGAGCTCTGTGTAAAGGATACTAAACCAGCATCCCTTACTGCCTTCTGGACTGAAAGTGGTGGCAGAGAGTTCTCTGGACTCCTCATGAGTTTGTTTGCTAAAAGTGTGTGCAGGCTACTGAAGCATGAGGGAGACGGAGAGTGTGAAGCAAAGCGGTGCTTGTGAGCACGTGGCTTGCATCTCGCCCTGACTGCACAGTGCAGCTGTACGTGAGCTGTCTATGAACCTGCAAAGCACAGGAATGCTCACACTAACAAAGCCACTGAGCAAAAGCCGTGGTTGAAGCTGCCACTGCCTCCTCAATGATACAGTAACCTGGTATGTCAAACATCTTGGCACACAATTGTCACTCACAACAGGGCTGTTTTGCACATCTGCAGTGCTAAAGGAGCGTGCCCTTAGCTAGAGAAGAAGAAGCAGCAAAAAATCAGTTTGTTGCCAGACTGCATTGTACTCACAGGAGGCACGAGGATTTACAAGTGACAAGCACCACACGATGATGTGCACCAAGTGCCAGCTCTGGGCCACCATCCAAAGTGGTTTTTCTCAAGGAAAATTCAGTGCATCCAGTATCACCTCACTGGCTACATTCGTTCACTTTCCCTCACAATGTTTCAGAGCTCTTCAGGGCCGCAGCTGTGGAGAAGTCTTGCCTTTTTGGCAAGTGTGCAGGATGGCCGAGCATATCAAATGAGCTTTCTAAGCTTAATTGATAATGACAACAAGTCTAAGGCAATCACATATAAAATTCTCTCTTCTCTCAGATGTTGCTGGATGAGTGCTGGCACAGCCGCCTTCCCTCACAAACATTTCAGATACTGTTTCTTACTTTTTGGCTTGAGCTTTCAGTAAGACTTGGAAAAAACCCAAGATTTATCATGGGTCCGGGTTGCCTTTTTTTACTTTTTTTTCTACTTTATTATCCTCATTCTTCTCAGACAAAACACTGCTTGATTCACTTAAAAAAATCATCCTCTAACTCTGTTCTCACTTTCAGTTCTCACTGAGGGTTTGGGGTGAGGTCAGGAATGCTCTGAAGCGGCACCTTTGCAGACAGCACGTTAATGACACAGAGGTCAGATTCATTTCACTTACACCTTGGCTAATGGGCTTTTTACAGAGTACATACACACACACACACACGCAGCTTTCTGTGTCTCCGCAAATAAAATCTCCTCTGAGCACAAGATTGTACCTTTATGGGACGTTTATGAAGTGACATTGTTCAGTGAACTTCACGTAAGTACGTGTCAACATTATGTCTGGGCCGGTGTGCTACAGCTGGGAGCTGGAAGTGAAGGTTTCCAAACCTCAGGAGTGTTCATCAATGGGGTTCTGAATCAGGCACTTTGCAGACAGTGGAAACACACAGGGAAAGGGGATGTTGGAATATGGTCTTGACCCAAACCCAAATACTTTTAAATCTGAATGGCTGTTGGGATCCAAATTTTTTTTTCAGCATACTACTGAAATATGAAAGCTATCCATGGAAGAGAGATCTGATTGTAAACTTCCCTTGCATGTGTGGTGTGTTCTAAATTGTGTCTCGGTTCAAGTTCATGCCTAGGTGAAACATCTTTGCTTCAGAGTGACCTACATTTTGTGGTTCAAACAGCTCTCCCCTCCAGCCTCTTCCCAGTGTGGTTTGAAGTGCTGCAATCTCTGTTTCTTCTCTTCCAGCCATAACAGTGATTCTGCCTAAGAATGTCACCAAACATGCCCCTTGTATCTCTCCTGAGCCCCAACTGGAAATTCTTCTATGAAGGCTCAGGTGAGTGGTGACCATATATCTCCCAAGCATGATCACCTTGCTAAAAGGAGATGCCCACACTTGCTGCAGCCCAGCCTGCCAACCCATCACCAGTTAGGAGCCCATGGCTGTATGAGCATCACCGTGGGCTATTCAACAACCAGGACCCTCAGGAGGTGTTTGGCTAGTAAAAGGCACGTCACTCTAGCTCCATCCATTAATCTTACTTGTCTGGGTGCAGCAAAGACAAGAAATAACACATTTTGAAAGGCGGTTCTAGAAAAGACTTCTGGCCACATTTCCATCTATTTATCTTACACAGGGTAGTAAGCACACCACACAGAGGAAAAAAACAGAAATGGGATTTAGGTTGTTCATTTGCAATGAAACTGGAAACCTAATCTCAGCTCTCTCTCTCATTTGCTTGCCCAAGTATGGCCACTTTATCTGCAAGAGCAGATTGTTGAAAACCCCCATGTATCATCCATGTCTGTGCCTCTTCAGATCAAAGATAAATAAGAATAAAATGTTGATGACCCTCTCTTCTCATACATTCCCTGGCTCACTCATTGCCTGGCTCACTAAAAAGAGGTTGCATTTTTTTCTCCACTGAAACCTGTACAAAAGAGCCAAAGCCTTGACAAATCTGCAGCAGAAGAGCTATGACTTTTTATGACCATGACCTGAAGTGACCATACTCATTTACTCTTCTTCCTGGCTCTATGTCAAATCCCACTTGCATTATCCACACAATGAGTCCAAGTTGTCCAAAGTAGACAAGAGGAATTTCAGTTTGCTGCTGTGTAATTAGGCTCAGTAAATGACAGTGCTCCTCAGCAGAAAACCTAGTGCTGTTGAGGCTGAAGCAAGAGAGAGGAGCTGTGAGAAGAGGAGAGAAAAGAAGAGGAAAGAAGAAAGACGCACAGAAACTGCCTTCATGAAGAGTGCAGAACTTTCCTCCCCTAGATTGAGAGCAGGAAATGAAGAAGGGACATCTCTGATCAGCATTACTCAAGTTCACCTATACTTTTCCCCTCGGTTTTCTGGCTGATGCATTTTAGTGCATGGGCACAGATGTCACAGCTAGCTGCAGGCCGGGAGCATGTCCCAGGTGGTTGGTTCTTGTCTCAGCCATGGAGGCTAGGAGGCAAGACCCAGGGGGACTGTGAAAGCATGGAGGCAGCAAGGAAGCATGGCCAACCCCATGGGCAGGCATAAGCATTTTGACCAGGTGGAATAGCAGGTTCCTCCAGTCTCCTGGGTCAAAGACAGATGTCCTTTTCCTGCACAGTAGACTGTATATCCATCCCCCAGCCCCAAGGCAAAGAGTAGATAGAATCACTCCCTAAGAGTAGTGGGGAGAGATTGTGCACTTGAAAAAATCTCTGAAAAGTCATGATTTTAAATACAGTGACCTGGGGGCTGCACACTGAACTTGAAGGGGACAGGCATTGCATTTAAGTACCTACTTGTGTTCTATTTTCTCTCAAGTTGACTGGAGCATAAGTCATGTGCAGATCCCGACCTCTGGCTGGTTACCAAAAAGGGTCCACCAACATTTTCAGTCAGGAAAAGGCTGAGGAGGATTAGCTTTTGGAGTCAACTCTTTGGCCTAACCAGCCAACATAGAACTAAAAAAACAGACCAGAGAGTAAAAAATATAAATGTATTTAAAAGTACTATTAAATAAAGTGGAAACACGGTAATTTTATTTTACATGTATTTTTAAATGAAACTCATTCATAAAAAATTGGGCACATGAAACTTGCCCTAGATCCCACAGATCCTAAAAAAGGGCAGGGGACAATCCTATGGGGCAGTAAAGTAGCAAGGTGAGGTCCCCAGGCTTATGCAGTTCCCTCTTGAAATTCATCAGTGNCTTCCTTCCTTCCTTCCATCTTTCTTTTACACAATTATTTTCCCCTCCCATGTCTGCTCTCTTTTTCCCATTTCCTCCCTACTTATTCAACACCTGTGCTGGAAAAAAATAATGTTCCAACCATTCCAGAGTTCCAAAAGCAATTATTTAATGAAAATATTGTAAAAATTTTTAATGTAAACAGGAAGAGAAGTTTTTAATTAGACATAGGAGAAAAAGCAGATTAGCCCCAGGATCTCTTGTGTGGAGATCATCGGGCCATTACGGCAGCTATGTTCCTGATGTCTGCGTGGACCGAAGCCAGCTACTTTTTGCTCCTGCTGAAGAATCAGGTTAATCAAAACGATGACAGCCAAATGGACAGAGAGCAGGATTCATCCAGGCCTCTTTGTCTAAACTCCAGATGGAATTAGAAAGTTAAAGCACAGACAGCATGTCCAGGATGGCCAGGCCCTCATGTGACAAGCCCTGTCTAAAAATCGTTCCCATTAATTTGCAACTGTCAATCACCTCAGCATTCTGCTCCGAAACAATGGCTGGCCCCGGATCACAGCTTCTCCCCATCTCCTCGCACTAGCACAGCTGAGAATTAGGGAATTTTTTTCTTGATTAGTAAAGACTTTTTGGTGCAGTGCAACATGCTTGGTTCAAGAAAAATAGCTGCTTAAAAGCCAAAAGACTCTTTACACAGACCCACACCCCCACCCTCTAATAAAGAACTAAAACAATTTAATGGATTAGATTTAGGAGCTGAGTTTGGTCTGTGTGAACAACAAAGTTTTCAGCTTGGCACCCGCATAAAAAAAAGAAAGGGAGCAGGAGGGTGGAAGTTGGTTTGAAGTGAAATTAAAAGCAGGGGAAACAAAACCCAAGATTCGCCACCATAGTGGAGAAGAAGGAGATGGTGGCATCTCTGTTTCACCCAATAGCTCATGGGTGGCTGCTCTCGCCCAGAATGACCTTACCCACAGAGGGGCTGAACGTGGGTTCCAGTCGCTGCTTCAAAGACTACAAGGAGAAGTGTCACCAGGAGACAGTGAGAACATCTTTCCTCAGTTGTCTATAACCCACAGCTTTCTGCACTTTCTTGAGTGGCTGTGGGGCTGGTAGCTGGGTTCAAAGTCAAACAAGTAAAAACAGGATTGAAATATGGTCTCAATTTTGGTTTTGGAACTGAAGATATAGGACAGATGGGAGATAACAGTAAGATCTTCTCCAGTTTTGTTTCCTGATCATCTGTATTCCCAGCGAAAAACAGCAGAGACCCAAGTTCCTAAATGCTTTAGGATAACTATATAAATATATATGTATATTTGAGGGTATATTTACTGTTACTAACAAAAACAATGCCTTGTTTGACTGTTTATATAAATTTAATTATAATTAAATTCTTATTAAGTTCCTATGCAGAGAATTCACATTTCTTTTTTTTGCAGCCCACATTACCTGTATATTGAATCTAATGCAAGACTCAAGCACATTTTTTGAAATCAAATCACATTCATTTAAGTTATGCAGAATCCCAAAGAAAAGGATACAGGATTAATTTTGAAAAGTCAGAAGGAATTTTTAGAAATCAGAGATATTATTTAAAACGGTAGCTTTTTTTTTTTAAGATACATCAAACAGTATTCTAAAAGAAAAAAAAAGGTCAAACCAAACATTTAAAATTGACTTCAAAGGAGGGTTTAGGGGTTTTTTTTTTTCAAAAAGTTCTAAGATTTTTTTTTAAATTCCACCTGAACTGAAAATCTTTCTCTAGTTGCTTAGTCCAGCAACCAAATTGAAAACCCTTGCTCTTCCTAGCACTTAATATAAACCAAAATAATTTGTAGCCTGAGATTGCTTTCCTGAGTATATTACTCCACTATCTGGGTGACCCAGCCTGAAGACATAAAGCCAGAGCCAGTTGCCGTTTTGTTTCCCAGACTTAGGCTGATTCATTGCTCTGCACATCCTTTGCTTTTTCTGTTTGCCTGTCTAAAGATACATACACACAGCATCTAACACATGCATGATCCAGGGATGACATCATATGCTATTTTAAAGAATAAGGTTTATCTATCATATTCCGCATGAAAATTATATCTATAGGTTCATATTTTTCCCTATTATTTAGTCTTTACCCGTGAAATCTGTTGACATATGAAGGGGAAAGAACTGTTAGCTGCAAAAAATGTGATACAAAACAACAGTGTCTCACAACCAATCTTTTCTTAACAATGCAAAAGAAAAGAAGTGAAATAAAATAGATGAAAAAGAAGGACAAGGGTGTTGAAAAATTACAATTACTTCACTCCTGGGGAGTGGAGCTTTTGAAAATTAATGTAGTCATTAACCATCTGGCTGAGTAAATAGTTAGCAAAAAGTTTCTCTGAAAGAGTTGGCTTTACATTCATAACTGCAGTTTATTGGTCCATTGGCACCAGCATGCCTAAACACAAGGGAAAGTCAATACTGTATCATAGCACTGCCTAGCTAACACCTGGAATATATTCTCTGGAGTGAAAACAGCAGGGAACTGACCAGAAATAACCTCTCTCGTATTATTCCTTCAATTAGACCAAAACAAGTTTCTCTTTGAAAACTTAATAATAAACACTGCAGGTCATTCACTCGTTTGGAGCCCCTTTGGGAAAGCTGAGCAGATGGGTCCCCTTATCTAGCCCCCTCGCTGTCACAGAGACAACAGCCGCAAATCAGGACAGATATTGATTTTAATTGGAACCAACAGCATCTACATACCGTCTTAATATCCACATCTTCCTGGAAAAAAATACATCTTTTTTAAAGGATTGATTTGTTTTGTCCTGTCAGGTTGATTAGACAGAATGAGGTAATTCTTTGCAAGATGAACAATTATGCCGTTTTTCAGGTTCACTGCTTAAGTAAATACACACAGCAAATCCCTAGGCAAACCCGAGGTCCATTTCAGAGCCTTTGTACATACAAGCAGCATAGATTAAAACATTGTTCATCCAAACTGAGGCAGTTATATTCTCATTATCAGAAGGATTTGAGGTGTCGTCAAGGTCTCTTCAGTGGTTTTCACTCAGGCCTAAGTATTCCTTAGCCGTAGAGAGAATTTACAACACAAAGTGAACATCTACTTAAAATCAAATTATCTGGGACATTTTCACCACCCCCAGGGTAAAAGCAGTTCTCCTCAAAATTCTTGTAAATTCATCAAGCCTGCTATTCCCCAAAGAGCCTCAGATGCATTGCTATTTGCCTTTAACAGACACAAGAGAGCTCTCTCCCCCTGCCCCCACCCCCGTGCAAATCTCTTTCCCATACGGCATGTCAATTCCCGCAAGGGAGGTGAGATGAACAGGTGCCATGGTTCTTGACTTAATTGCTGCGAAAAGTAGAGCACTAATAACGAGCTGTTCGCTAGAGACAGTTTCCATCCTGGCAAAGGAGCCCTGCCAATCTGGGGGGTGTCAGCCAGGCAGCGGCACCGTCGCCCGGCCGGCTGCCGAGGCTGCGGTGGCGGGCAGATTGCTGTCCTGGCAGCAGGCCAGCCCGAGTAGACCTCACAGGGTTGTCCTTGTCACCAGCATTAGCGCTGTCCTTCCAGAGCAGAGAACAACATCACCCTCCTTCCCTCTGGGAACCATAAGAAATATTTTTATCACTAAGAGGGTCATCTCAGGGGACCTCTATGGACACCGCAATAAAACAAGCTGTAGCATGAAAAGGACTGGAACCCTGCCCATGCATATCCCTATGGATTAATTAGACTGGGGAACAATTAGGCATTGAATTACGAGTTTGGGGCGCAAATGGAAGGATCACGCAGGGCTTTCGTTACTCCCTTCTCCATGGGCAGAAGACCATCACAACACAGGCTGGTGGCAATGTAAAGTCTGTTCCTACCCTGTCTTTGCATACTCCATGCACGGATGGTCACATCTGGAGCTTTTTGGGTAACACCCTGAGGAAAAACTTTTGCAGGGAGCCTACATGCTGACACTATACTCCCCAGCTCATGGAGCCATACTGCAGAAGAAGAAAAGTGCATGCTTCCCCTGCCTAAATGAGAGTGCTCCCTCCCATATGCTGCGCAGCTCCAGGAGAAATTCTTCCTCCATGAGAAGCATCCTCACTTGGCATAATAGCATCTCAAGAGAAATGGTATAACCCATGGCTTGAGTCATTTAAAGCTGGATTGTAGCGTGTGCCAGCAGATGTAGGGGAGATAACAAATATGGGGGGGCACACGGAAGACTACTGTCCTTCTCTGACATTTGTGCCCCAGCAACAGCTGCTCTTTTGACTAAGAGTCAACAGATCTAAGGGTTATTAGAGCTTTTTTTCCAGGGTTGAAGGGGAACACAGAGATGCAGTGGGTCTTTTGCGTCTTGAAAACTGTGTAGCACACTCCGATCACTTCTCCCCTTCACTACCTGATACGCCTTTCAATTTCCTCTCATGCCACTCATCTCCAGTCCCCCCTGCTAGACTGCCCTGTGAGCTTGGCAAGCTTTGTTTCTTCAAGTGCATGCTTATCCTGCACACAAGTTTTCCCAAGCTCTCACTGCTTCTATTAAAAGCCCCCCTGGAGATAAACTACAAGACTAACACTAATTACCATAATAATTTGTTAGAGCACTGCTTTGATCCTTTCTCACCTACCAAGTTAATCCTGTTCTACTCCATCCCCAAAAGTGTTAGATGTGATTACACAACTAATTAACACAAGAGACTGGATTTTAAAGCATGTATGATAGTAATTCAGATAAAAGTTTTGATCTTTTGATAAACAAGGAAGTGGGCAAACTTATCACTTCCCAGGAGACTCACAGAAAGCCAGTTATTGCCAGAAATCTAATGTGTAACATGAATGGCTTAGAACGGCACTGCTAAGCCAGCAAGTTATACTGTTCCTCCACCACTTTCTGTAGAAAACACCATTTACTTTTTTTTTTAAATTTTCAAACTTGAAATAGTCATGTTTTATTCTTATACGTGGAGCATGAATTCTGTTTGATCAGGAAAACCCCAAACATTTTCAGAGGCTTTATCTCCTTTCAGGATCAATTTCAGTTTGATTTCTACCTCAGAATAAGACAGCTCTGAGTGTTTTCAGATTCCTTGGTGTGTCATCACTCTTTCATTTCTTAGGATGCTTGGCAAGTTACGGAGATGAACCCTCACTGTATTTCTTTGAATAAATAAGAAAGGGAAGAGAGGGAGAGAGATCACATATCATGCTTTATAACTAGGTCAGCTTACACAACTCTTTTTAAAACATCTTAACTAGAATTTAGGAAACAGAATCAGAGCCCACTGGATATTTACACTGCCTTTAGAGATTTTGACATCGAGTCATAGGTAAAAATGGAACAGGAAACCAGATGAGTGTCTGGGAGCATCTGGAACAACATAACTGCTATTATTAAAGGAGTAAGAGTCTCTTCATGACTGCTTAATGCTGTCAAGGACTGTGCTATTAGTAAAAGATTTTTTTTAGAGTTTGGACACATTTTTTTGCAGCAATGGTTCCTACTAAGCTGTGGAGAATTTTTCGGGGCAGATATAACTGGTATTCGGCAACTAGGAAAACTCTAAGAAAGAATTATGACTATTACATTCAACTCACTGTGTTCTACCCTGACTCTTGAAATGCAACATTAAAATAAACTGCTCCTGAAACAGTAGTGTGCTCCATACAGCCAAAGATGATGGTGCCCATGCACAGGGGGTACCCTGCAGGTCTGTTTTCGTATTGGTCCCAGCACGTTTTTTTCCACTGCTTTGTGTGAAGGAGGGGTCTGCTTTGTTGTTGTTGCCTGAAAGGCACAGTTTCCACAGAGGTTAATATGCTCAAAAGGGATTTGACATGATTTACATGCCCAACTGAAGCATGCTTGGAATCAGTTTTCAGTAGGAACTAGAGCTCTCAAATGGTGTAGGGGGAAGGAAGGAGGACTGTGGGTGAGGTGGGTTAGAAAACATGTGCCTCCAGGAAATGTTTGAAGCTGTCTTCAGGTTTTATTTGCTACCCTCTCTTTTTCTATCTCCACCTCCTTCCTCCTTATCTTCTTTTCCTTTCTTTCCCCTCCCTTCTCAAAAGTAGTGCATGTGTGTGTGTGTGTTTGGGTCAAGCTATTAGGTTTGATTTTGATGACAGCCCTGGATTATGAAATGAAGGAATTCTCACAGAAAACTTCTAAATAAAATTAAAATATGTCTGCTACAATTCCTTTCTTTTTTTCTAAAAAAAAATAGAAGGGGGAGCAGGGAAGAAGAAAAATATAGTTTTTTGACAGAGGTAATATTTTGTGTTTCTGTCATCAGAGATACATAAATAAAACATGAACATTTTTGTATGTTTCTCTCCCCATCCTTGGTATCAGCCTTTAGCACAACATGATAGATACTAAGGAGATTCTTGTATGACAATTTGCAGGCAAGTAGAGCAATATATTATCAAATCTGATTCATGACCAGTACATTCACTCAAATGGCCAAGTCTACAGATCATTTCAGGGCTCGCTAATGTTGCAGCATTCAGCATGCAGTGTGTGATTTATTAACCTGAGGTTTGGTTAAATAAATAGACTTTAAAATAAATAGACTTCCATGTGCAGAAGGATCTCTTCTTATGTAGGCTGTACTGTACGGTAACATGCATAGCTGAGAAAAAATTCTTACTCATTTGGCAACTCAGCTGATGTATTTTCTTCTGTTGCTTTTTTACCAATGAAAGTATCAATATAAAACTACTGCCTATTTAAGCCACACAGATTTACATTTACAGAGGCGCAATATTTCTGCATACACCTTTGCAGATGTATGGCCAGGTCATTTCCTAGTACTTCAGCTAGTGAACAGTTAAAATTTAGTTAAATATCACTGATATAAAAAAGCTTATACCACCTATTAACAAGATACTTGAGTTTAGATAGAGCCCTGAGACAAAGAGGGCAACTTCATTACCACTGCTTGCACCAAATTTGAATTTGACCTCCTGATCTCTGCAGGGTTATAATGCAATTTAATTCAGTCACTTCAGGTTTCATTTGAGGTACCTTTCACTGAGAAAGGAATTTATTTTCATATGTGCTTGAGTAAAGCTGCCAAGAGAAGTCAGGCATGTTCCTCTCATTTATTCCACTTTTGCTTTAACAGAACCCACTGACACAAGCAAGAGGAGAATTTTGTTCATTGTCTGACCATACAGCTATGTGTATCTCATTCTTAATGACTGGAATCAGAAGGAAGCTGAGCAAAAGTACAGAAAAGTGGTCCCTTGGGTCATTTTTAATGATCTACAAAAATAAAGGCTCTGTTAGCTCTTTCTCATTTTAACCTGATTGATTGCTGATGCTTTTGGAGGAAGAAAGGTGAACCTAATCTATTGCACACTCTGAGGTGAACACAGAGAGAATAATCATACATGCTCCCTGTTAGAGGATCCTTTTTCTCAGTAATATTTTTTCCTCATTGGCTTCATTACAAGTGTCAAAACATGGCTATCATTTGAGAAGTCAGTGAAAAAAGTCCTCCTTATCCTACAAATATTTTTCCCTTTGTTTGCCTACTTTGGGACATTGGGGAGTTCATTTGCAGGCAGGGCCAAATCCCAATTTCCCTGTGAAGGAGAAAGCTAACATTGGCAAATGTTTAGTGAGAGAAATGACTGCAGATTGGATCCTCTTGTAAAACCTGCAGCATTACAAAGCAGCAATCCCTGTAAAATCACTCCACATTACCTTACCAGCTAAGTGCTAGCTCCAAAGCTTATTTTAGGATTCTGTGAGCCATGCAGACCAGTTCACTTGAGCTTGTCTCTATTTCTGTTCCTTCTAAATGGTTCCTGCATGATCAAGAAAGAGAGACAGGTGGAGATTTAGACCCCTCTCTAAATTTAGGAATTGGTCAGGATTTAAGTCCTGCTTCTAGATTTGATCTGGTATCATTGGTGGGATAAAAGGAGATTCAGCAGGTAGCTCAGGGTGTCGATGCCCTCCTTCTCCCCCAGAAGCAATTACTCTCAGGTTCTGTATGCTGAAGTAACAGGTGTTAATCAGTCAGCCAAGTTAGTTAGACTTACACACCTGTTGGTAAGCAGTCTGCTGGACTACGTAGAGGGTCCTGCTCTCAGATCTGTTCTTCCCTTTGCAGTATGACACCAATGATTAAAAACCTTCCAGAGGCTTCCTGCTCTACCGGTTGTATTCTCCTGGCTATCTTTGGAGAGCCTAAGGACAATTTTCTGAGCATTTTGTCCTCTTTTTTTGCCTTTGCAAATTCTGCCTCTGATGGTTAGAGACATTTCTGAGTGGAATGCAAATCTTCCCCCATGCACGCTGGCATGTATTTGAATGTGCAGAAGAAACAGGCTCTTTCATATTTCAGTCCCTGAAGCCTGAGATTTAATTAATCATTTAATTCTTAGTTCGAGATTCAATTAATCATCTGATTCTTAGTTCAGATGAGTAAAAATGCCATGAGTGTTCATTTTGTCGTGTTACCTTCTGGCATATTTCCTTCTTCTACCATTCTTCTATCCTTTGGAGTGAAATGCAGATGAAGAAAATAATTCTCTGCATTTTTATTACAGAGAATTATTTACTTGATCAGAGACTTTAAAATTTGCTTCCTGCTAAGACATACTTTTATGATTTTTAAAAATAAATAATGAGACTTTTCAATTTAATTATTTTATCTTGAAGGGGAAATATACATGAAAGTAGCATATTGTGTAGATCTCTGTGTGTGATTATGGGTAATTCATTAAAAACACATTCTTCATCCTGCCTGCCCCTAGAAATGTGAAAGGTTAGCCTTTTTAGACTTGCCACCTGTGAGATGAGGGATCACTAGTTCCTTCTTCCTCCCAAGGACCTGCAGTGCTCATTCTCACTATAATGAAGAAGTTGATTGATGGATGTCACCCTCTATGCTGCTGACATCCTTATCTCCCCCTGCTTTATGCAACAGGCATGACCTCCTTCAGCCAGATGGTTTTGAGTGCTGCATCCACTGCTCACTTCCACCAGCCCCTGGGCGTGCTCACCTTCAGCATACATGCCACTTGGCAGCAACCTATATGTCTGTCTGTCAGTGGCTCTGTAATGAGACCAATTTATTAAGTTACATAATCCTACCTCTTTAGGGAAGGGGGGGAAAAATTGCACAGAGCACTGGAAGAAATCTATCCTGCCTTCTAATTCTCAGGACCCTGTGAGGTAACTTCTTTTTTGTAAAAAAAAAAAAAAAAAAAAAAAAAAAAAAAAAAAAAATTACAGTTAAGACTTACTGTTTTACTACTTTCAGAAGGGGGTCAGAATCAAAATGCCAGACGCTGCCTCCTCTGGGCTTTGTAGAAGGTCAGGCCCAGCCCAACTGCGTCATTGTTTTCCTGACACAATTGCTCTGCAAGCCATTTTATCAGCCACTGTTGTTTTCTTTAGAAAGCATAATATTTTGTTATGTTGATGAACTCTGTTGCTTCATTTCATATTTCTTTGCTGGGGATACTCGAGAAGAAACCTGGGCAGATCTTCATTGTGATGCTTATTTTACACATAGGATTGCAACCTACAAGGTGTCACTGCAACCTGGCAATGAAATGCTAGAAGTTTGGATGTGATACATGAACAGCGAATGAGGACCATGGGCTGGTCTCTCCATATGGTAGGCACTTTATATCAGGTAGCAGCCCTGCACAGCTAGGTCCAGCTCCAATAACTTTCATTGTAAGAAGACAAGATTACCAAAAAACCCAAAAAAAACAAACAAAAAAAACACCCAAGAAATTTCAATTAAATATTGCCAAGAAAACCAACTATTAAGAACTTGTGTGCCAGAAATGCCATAAATTACAGCAAATTTCAAGATCTTACTGTGCTAACTGCACCGGTGAAAGGCAGTAACAACAACATTAAATTCAGATTCAGCCTGCGTAATGTCAGCATCTAAATTTGAAGCATAGTTTCACTGGATTCCCCCATCAGACAGAGAAGAGCACATTCAGGAGATAATTCAGAGGTTAGATCAGTTGAAATGCCTTTTAGAGGTGCCTAGTGCTAATGTGGACCAACCTAGACTTAAAGGACCATTATCCTTCTACAAGAAAAAGAAAAAGATACATTATATATGAAAATAATAATCAAAATACAATTTAGAAGCACAACTAAGTTTTGGGTTCATTTGTTTTTGAAAGGAAAACAAATTATAATGGTTATAACTCTTTAAATAGATTTGAAAATATATTAGAAAATACTGAAGTCTGCGAGTCAGAAGAGAAACATTTCTATCAATAGCTAATTGCAAACTCTCAAAAGGAAAAAAAATACTGTGTGCTCATATAATAGATATTAAGTACCCAGTGCTCCACTCAAGAACTACTTTTTCTTACTAAATAAAAAGGGCTAGGGACTGTTCTATCCAGCTGTGATAGCAAAGTGCTTTGCATCCAAACTTCCTATTGGTAGCCATCTCTTGCTCATTCCTGCTGACTCCCGAACTGTGTCTGGGAACTGTTTGGAAGAGTGTTTTTTGGCACAGGCCAAAACTGGGCTAAAAAGCAGAATAACAAATTAACAGTAGAAGTGATCACGTGACAGTATTCTGGCACTGTTCAATCAACTAGTACAGTGATAGCCAAACTGGCTACAACTGTATTACCCACAGCTGGCTCAAGATTCAAGCTTTTAAGCAAGTCATCCAGATATAGCACTGGCACATGACAGCATAGGGAACAAGCCCCAGGATTCCCAAAAACAGTCTTACTGCAGAGCACCTTACGTAGCAGCTAAGCAACCTTACCTCTACCTAAGTCCAGGGTTTCTTTATACACATAATCCATACCAAAACACTGAATGAATTCATTAAGTCCTTTTTTTTGATCCAAATATTGAATACAAAGCAGCAGGCCTGGATGCAACAAGAAATGCAAAGATGCATCTGCTGGTGTTACTGCTCAAACCCAGGCTGCCAGCTCCCCCAGTGGAAAGATTTCTGCATTGAACTTGAGTCAAGATTTTGTCTATACAAATGCCTGGATCATAAGCTTACAGAGACACAAAAATAACCAGAACACTGCTTAACCCCAGAGGGCATTGATGCTGCATTACCATCCATTCCTTGTCAGACTTAACATATTTATTATACAGACTATCTTTGGGAAAGGACCAGACATCATAGTGATTGGTGAACAAAAGCAGAAAAGAATAAACACAGTACAATGGATATCACTCATGCAGAGTAATTCATCTAACGTACAGAAACAAGGGAAATATCCCCAATCAAAACTATCTGCTCCTTAAGCCTAAACATTCAATAACTTCCCAGCTTTGGAATGTATGTGCATCTCCTCCCTGGATTTCCCATGGTTTACATTATCATTTGCAAGGTATATTATGACAAGTTATTTACTTTGGGCCATAGCCCTGAGGCATTTGAGTGTCTTCCCTTCCACAGAATGTCATAAATAAACATGAATAATCTGCATAAAGGGAGATGACTTTATCTTATAACAAGTCAGAAGAGCAGACTGTGCTCCTCCACACACAATTCCCTACATATATTTTCTTTTGTCGGATCATGGAAGCTTTTGTTTGCCTGTTAAATAAGTAAACAAACCTTTCCTGTTATATTGTACAGAACTGCATGCACATTAAAACAGTGACATGTTCACTTAAGACAAATAATTTCTACCAAGAAAAGCTACTATTTTACTGTCAACATTACTTTTTCTATGCTATGAAAACAGATGAATAATTGTGCAGCCAATAAACAAGCAATTCAGTTTAAAACCAGTAGCACTTGTCAAACAACTGTTCCTTAACACCACTCTCTGACATCCCCCAACATTACCTCATGAAGCTGCAGACGGGGACGAGGAAGGCTTTTAGATTAAACAGCAGAGACTCACCATAGCCTAGCTCCCAAAATAGCAGAGAGAAAGGCAAAAATAGTTAGACATGCTGATTGTATTGTTATAACTTAAATTGTATTCAGATGCGAACTCTGACGTGCCAAAAGCTGTAAGAGCTGAGCATGAAAGATCAGAAAAGTGACATCTGGTATTGGATGCCCCTCCAGACATGACTAATACCATTGGTATTGTGTAGGCTTTGCCCTTCCTAATTTAATAGTCAAATGTAAAGATTAGGCCCCCACAGCTCCTACAGTATCACGAGAGACTGTTTTACTGTATGTCTATATAAAATTCTCTACTATCCTTCTCCATGGATCTCCACAGATGGTCTGCCTTTGAAAAGGCATGTATATCTTTCATATTGCTATGGACAGTTCATCTCATTAGTTCCAGCTGGCGGATTTACAACTGAACCATATGACTCCATCCACTGTTAGAGGGAAACGAGGGAAATTTGACCACCAAATATTGATTTTATGCAAGAGCAAGTTTTTACTGCACACTATGTGACATATATATGCAGCTAGATCCACACTTCATCTTAATTTTCGTTTGAGTTGGAGTTATGTCTGTAGATTTCCACTGCATTATTAACAGCACAGTCCAAGTATTTTTAAGTATTTGACATTCCTGTTGTGAATACCATAAAGTAGCCATTATTAAGAATTTAAAACTTATCCCTTCCCTGAGGTTTGTGTCAGGTGTCAGGAGCCTAGATTTCATTTTTTTTTCTAAACAGGATGATTCTTTCTCTATAAGTTTAATTACTTGTTACTGCCACACCAGACTACATAACAGTATTTTTAAACTTATCATGTAATAAAGCATATTAATAATAATATGCACCTTTTCTAGAGCTCTTGCAGATACAGGCTTCAAAATATTTTGACCTAGGGAGTGTACTTGCCCATCCTTCACAAATGGAGAAATTGTGTCACGCAAAACCAGCAGGCCTGATGCAAGTCTCAGAGCAAACTGACACAAAGCTAACAGCAGAAGAGCATCCTGTCACATATCCTAGTCTCTGTGTGACCCAGGAGTGCCACAAAACATGGATAACACAGTCTTCAAAACAGTTAACCATGATTTTGGTATGTGTTAAAGCATGTGATGGAAGCCCTGAAGAGATGACAGGAAGACACAGATGACAACACTTAAGGATTGTGGAAATGGTGGTCCACAAGAGAAGCAATATGGAAAATTCTACTGTGAAACAACCAGCCAAGGACAGAAATTCAAAAGGGCTGGAAATTAGAAGGTCAGTGTGACATCTCTTATGAAGTAGACTTTATCTTTACTTTTATATTTGTTTATTTACTTATTTTATAACTACTTAATTATTTTTTGTAACAAAAATGTGGGTACAGCTAATCAGACAAGCTTGGGCACAAAATTAGACTGAGTTGAAATACCATGGCAATTCTCTGCAAGTGCTTACTCCACAGCAAGTGGGTGGTAGCTTAAAAAAGACCCCAGAGCACAAAGGCTCAAATTTTGTCACTTCATTGCTGTGGAGTAGTACACCAGCTCTAACATATAAGGTACAACACATGAGCCTCGTCCATGGTGTGTTAACATCAGCCTTCTCTTTCATGTAGCAGAATAGTGTAATTATTCCTTCTAATACCTGTTGTAGGAACAGCTCACATTCCCTTGGGAATGAATTAGCTCTATATATGACTGTGAGCCACTAGATTTTACACCAAATCATTTAAAGCTGGTATCAGAAAGCCTGTTAGCAAACCATAAAAAGCGTACACAGAGGACCCAAAAATATTATCTATGGATCAAATAGAAACTCCAAATTGCATCAAGCAGGCTTAACCTGCATATTGTCAGCACTGAAGGACATAAGAGAGAATGAACCTTTTGATTCAGAGTTTCACTTTGGTCTGGCTAAGAACTCAATATTTGAATGTTCATTTGGGTTTCATCCAGACTGCCTGACCATCTTTGATCTACAGAAGTAGCCTGGAAGTCTTGCAAAAACAGAGTATTCTTGTGAAACTTCCAGTAATTTCTCATTCTGGTTGGGTTTGAAATACAGTAAAAGTAGTTTCTTTTTGTGGTATTTCACAGAGTGGTTAAACTCCAAGCATAGTGTCAGTGCTCAATAAATAATACCCAAGTATAGTCTTTCAACACTTCCGTTTCCAGTCCTGATCAGACGTGTGAAGCGAAGAAGAGTGAAAAAAAACCCAAAAGAAACAGTCCATTCAAATCTCACAATGTCTTTAACATTTGTGCTTTTGTGGTTTTGAAGACCGAAAAGGAGGCCCCATGGCTGCTCTGCAATAGCACAGTCACTGCTATCACTGGAGAAAAAAAGAGATGGGTTTGCTGGCTGTAGTCAGAAGAGTCACTTGGCTGTGTACCACATGGGAGAGCCCTTCCAAAACCCATGCTAATAATGGGGTTGAGGTTTTAAGCTAGTGCTCTGGATGACAAAACATAACCCTTATCTTTTAGCATCCAAAAGTTCTCAAGCTTAAAAACCAAACAGAACTTTTGAGTCCTTTATGTTCTTGAAGTTTTCTCCTTTATTCTCAATGCCTTCCATCATATTTGTTTTAAACCTTAGCACAAATCTCAGACTCCTTATAAACAAAAAGGCAGCGGAGATGACACTTTTTCCTGTCCTTAATATTGATAGGGGTAGGAGAAGGGGGGAGATCTGTGTGACAGCTGGCTACCACAGCAAACCCAATTTCTAAAGAACAAACCGTCTTGAGGTCTCAGACAACAGACATCAGATTTAGAAATAGGAGTGTGCAAACTGCCCAGGGAAATATCAGCAATTTGCATATAACTGACATGAAAAATGCTGCAGCCATTATTAAAACTTGAAGGTATGTGTTGATTCCATAGAACAAACTGGTATTTCTCTAACTTGAAAGTTAGACACTTTTTCTATTATAGATCCTTATCCTAGGAACTAAGCAACAAATGTATCCATTTTTCTTTTGGAACAGAAAATAATGAGCCTAATAATTACTTCTTCTCTGATAATAACTCAAATAAAAGAGAAAAGTATGAAAAACTGATTTTTTGTACTTATCTTTCAAGTTACATTAGCTTGTTTTTCCATCTGCTGAAAAAAAACCCTACATCCAAGGAAAATGAAAAGCATATGGCTTAAAATAGTTTAAGCCATGAATATGAGTCAGTGCTGCTAAATTTTATGATACATTCCATCTAATTAATGTGACAGAATACACTGAAGATAGGTATTTATACATAGAATATGGAAGATAATAAACTACTCCACAGATAGGATTAACATTTGCAGATACACATTTGTGATATCCACAAAAATACCTATTTAATTTTCCCTTTTATAGAAGAAATTTTTGGTCAAGACTTCTACAGTAACAGGGTCTATGTTAGTGAGTATTATGTATTTTATATACTTCTATCTTGACTCTCAAGGTTAGGTTTTCTGATGCAGCATGCTCACAATTGTAGCTGAATACTGACATGACTCAACACCTTGGAATAAGCTTTGATGATTAAAACTGTCTAGCAGAGTAGACCCTCTACTCCCATGAATGAGCACTGAATTGATAGTTTTCTTTCTCAAGATCTCAAGATCTCTCAAGATCTCATTCCTGAAAACAAACAGTCAACTTGAAGGTTATCTTTCTATAAATAACGTTAGGGTAATTATTTTTCTATGTCACTTTATGTTTACCCATATTGAATTTTTCACTGCCATTCATTTCTCCATCACACAGCATATAAATAATATATAAATATATATAAATAAGTATCCAAAGAAATAAACCCACTTTAGTTTATTGCAGACAGCTTTACTACATTAACTGAGAATCATCAGCGAACTTTGTCGCCTCTCTGTTCACCTCTTCCCTACATTATCTACGAAGTCCATTCCAAGGGCCCATGCTGCTCAGACTCAAGAATGTATGACTGTGCCACTACTCTATAAACTTGTTTGTATGAAAATTCACCTTCTATTCCCATCCATTGCTTCATAACATTTAACTAAGTTGGGTTTTTTTTTTTGATCTGTGTGAAGATCTTTCCTTCTTATCTTATGGCAACTGTGTTCCTACAGAAGCTTTTGGCAAAAGACATCATTACAACTGAAGCATGCCAATTAAATAATCCATTGAAAATAAAAGAAATGTGTTTAAACATGTGTTAACCAAATTAAATTAAGCTTCAGAAAAGCCTCATTCTGAATTCCATCTTATTAGCCAATAGACCAACACCAGACATTCAGAGCACATTAATGCATGACGGCTAATGTACACAAACACCCATTTTTGTCATCAAGTATAGACAAAAACTTTTCTTAGACATGCCATGCTAGACTACCAGTCACAGCAACCTCACAGTTAATGTGGGGTATGTCCTATAAGCCAGTGTGTGCTCACTCAGGACACTTGTGCTTCTGTCGTTCCCAGTGAACGGCACCGTTCAGGTTCAGAGTTTTGTAACCTCCAGGCTGACTAGCGAGTGGTGCAGGCTTGTCCTTTCCATCGCCTGCTGATTACATAATAGGAAACACATGAAGCTGTTTTAGCTTAATATTATTTTTTCACTTGCCAACATGACTTTGGTGCAACTAATAAAATAGGCAATATTTCTCTATGTTCTTTTTTATGAACTAAAAATGTAAAAACCAGTTTTTAATGTAAAATGAAAAAGTTTTTATTCCTTGGCCAAGCTGGCATATACCAACTTGTCTTCCCACTTCTGGCTGTAACAGAATGGAAAAGGGACACTCTGCTCTCATATGCTGCGATTACCTTGAGGGCCAGGTCCTTCCTCCAATTTGTATAGTAACTGCCCTGTAAATGATTGCAGTGTTTGTTTAGCCAGATGCTGCTGAGGTGATTGACATTAGTAGTCATGTCAAATCAGGCTACTAATGAAAATCTATTACTGAGAAATGACAAAGTGAAAACACAAACATCTATGAGTGTAAAAATGTGCTACTCTAAGGAGCATCTTACTTAGGTCTTTTAAATACTTCTGTCAGACTCTCCCCAGCCCCCCCTAAAAAAGTGAAAAGAAAAACGAAAACAAATAATCCCAAAACAAATAAAAACCCCCAAACAAAAAACACAACAACAAAACCCAAACTATGTATTATTTAGCTCCAGAAAGCTTATGTTCTTTAAATTGGTTTTATAAACCTCTAGTTACTTGATGTCAGTGAAAATTCATGGGCCTTAATTAAAACTCTCTTCCTATGACTCCAACAACCTGTGAATATTCATGGTTTTTCTGTGGCTAAAGGCAAAGTAGCTCATGAGTTTCATGTTGCTCTGCTATAGTTTCCAAGAAATTGTGATTAACTTGCTGTGATACACAGCTCAATTTTTTTTGTAACTTTGCCCTACAGAGTAGTCTACAGTGCTGAACCATAATCCAAGTTCTCCTTGTTGTGCTGATTTGGTATTTGGAAGAACAAAAGATCACGGGTTTCTACTTAAAACCTTGTGGTTCTTGTAGTTGTAAAGTCCCACATTATTTCAGACAATGAAAAAGGTATTTAAATAATGCACAATGGCTGAATTTGCCTTTGTTTGAGATCCATGTTCAGAAGCTTCTCAGGCAATGTTTATGTTTTTAGTGCAATCTGAAAAGATATATTGGGTATGCTACTTCGGGTGAAGGAAATCATTATATCATCCTCATAAAAAGCCTGCATTTAGACAAATGCTTTTGGTTGGAGACATAAAATGCTGGGTGTCCAGTGGGCCACATGGCCACAAAACCCTCACTATTGACAAAGATAGAAAATAGATCTAGTCCTCTCACTGCAATAATTATGATCTGATGAAAGAATTATACGGCTTTTCACATGAACTGGGACAGAATTATTTTTAAAAAGGAGCTTCAAAGATACTAGAGAGGCCTTCAAACCCTCCATAGACCACTGGCAATCCACAGAGAGTCAGCTGTTATTCTCATTTCCAGCTAAGAGAAACAAAACAGATGGGAGGAGATGAAGAACAAAAGCAGAAAATGCAAGTGTTTTGTTTTTCAGAAAGGGAAAACATTTATCACACTCAATACAGTACAAATGCATAAATACTTTCCTAGTATTAATTTTCTGTGCAAGCAACCACTGTCATTGCCACAGGGGTATTATGTGAGTGCACACAACAGAGGAGGCAGCCCACACAGTTCTGAAGGGGAGGAGACGTAGGAGTGAATACCAGCTCTTTTACACAGAGATCCTCTGTATTAAAAATTCTTTTAACGCCCCTCCCAATGGAATTTGATGAGAATTTTTAATATCAGTACTTTCCAGACAAAATCCTAGTTGTTTACTCTGCCCAGTTTGGGGTAGTGAAAATTTAATTTCCTTGAATTCTTCCTTACCTCATTTTCCTTCCTCCATACTGAAAAAAACCAAAACACCCTAAATAATTTTTTTATGTAAAAAATAATGTGAAAGCATTCTGTCACTTTAGCTGTGAGAGTTGTGAAGACCAAATATCAAAAAGCAAATGCTATTTAGCAATGGGGAAACCAGTCTAAACAAGTTAACATAATCTGTTTGCAGTCTCTGACAGTGATCAATGGTGAGGATGTGGCATATAAAATTATTTGTTAAAAAATGCAGTTTGCTGGGATTTTGTGTGGCATAGCAAGTAAGCTGAAAATATCAAGTGTAACCTCTTGTCTTAGGCTACAAGGCACAAGTCCCATTGGGACTTCTGTGTTCAGCTGCCAACCACTCTGACTTTCATATTATAATGCTATCCTGTATCTAAGGCATAGTCCATTTAGGAGTCTCTAACATTCTTCAATTTATTCCAATTGCACTTAAAAGCTGCACAAAGCCACTGCGGCACAAACCAAAGAGAAAAGCACAGATCCTGCAGAGCATAAAAACTAATGCCTTCTGGATTTTCCAAAAACACTGGTAATTCTGAATGACTTTGTTTCCGTAAAGGTCAGTTTGGACACTCAAAAGCCAAAGTAGCCTGGGTCATAAGACTCTTCTGAACATCAACTGATGCTTCTTTTTTCCTCCAAACTTCTCAAGACAAACTTGTGATTTGATTTTACAAGAGTTGTCACTTTTGGTTGTCTGTGAAACTTTTGATGTCAAGGGCTTTTGTTGGGCTTTTGATGTCAGGTTTTTTGTTTGATTGTTTGGTTGGTTGCTTTTGTTTTCATTTTGAAACTGAGATGAAGAGCATTTAAGAAGTGAAATGCCTCACCAGGGCTACTAGAGGATGTCAACCAAAGTTATCTTTTCTCTTTCTCAGCCACATGCTGCTGCTGGACACTAGAGTCTCTTGTTCTGGAGCCCAGCTGCTTCATGTATGTGTCCACTGTGTGACAAAGCATGAAACCACTGATCGTGATGGCTGGGGATCTCCAGAAGCACACTACAACTTCATCTACCCTAGTAAATTAAATAGTTGCAGGAGTTGTCCCTGGCCATTGAGAGTTGATTGTCCACAAAATTGCAGAACAATCCTGGGATCATTTTTGTCAGAGACTGCTGCTATTTTCCCGAATAATTACATTGTATGGTCTGTAAACAGGCATTCCTTACATAATGTTTCCAATAGGTAAACTGGAGGTAGCTATCATGCAATGGAGAGTAAAGAGATTTTCACAATATGGATATGGGATCTTCCATGCTGGTTGGCTTTAATGCCAGAGAATGGCCCCAAAAACATTTAATTTACCAGAGCAGATTTGTCCAGGGAAACCACTGTTCCTGCTCTTCTGGAACTCTGTCCATGGTTCAGTTACAGGTCCTCACAAAAACTGGAGTGTTTTTAGAAAAGATTTGTTTTCACAAAGCTTTAGTAAATCAACATTTTCTCATTATGCTATTTCATAAAGACTCCCAAACAACTCCAATAATTTGTATTTCCTTACAACAGCCCAGAAAAAGCCTTGAGTTATTTAAACCTAAGAACTTAGATACAGATGTGTCCACAGAAAGAAAATAGTCAAAGTCAGAGGCTGAATGAGTACATTTTTTCTGAATTCAGTTAATACTCAGCCTCTTAATCTTGTTTTAATAATCTTCCTGTTAAAAATCTCTACCTTCTCCCAGTAGTAGTGCAGTGCAAGCAAATTTCTAAGTGAAAATACGTGAAACTTCTCAGGCCATTTTTTGTTAAGGAGTATTTCTAGGGTTTTCATAATTCTTGTTGCTCTACTTTGATTCCCTTTAGTGTGCCAGCTTCTTTGTAGCATTGCTGTGATCAGTCTGAGCACAATGGTCAGGCAGTAATTCGGCTAATACAGTCTACGTAGGCAACACAATTTCTTATTCAATTGTAATGTCCTCTGGTCAGCACATACAGATCATTGCAATGATAACTTCTTATCAACTCTGTTCTGTATTTTTTTCAGAATACAGTCTCTCCTTTTATAGGATGTTCTTTATCACTAATAAGGCTTTCTGTTTAACTGTGTAAACAAGCCTGGTGTTTAAATGGACAGATTTTAAACAACACAAGAAAGTCTCAGTTTTTCACAGTACTACTGTGCTGTAAGGTAATATCACTTGAATAAACTAATTAGAGTCTTACATGAAGTAGGACATTGTGTGCTAGAGATGTTTTTAAAGAAATGGTTACCAGCCTTACTAGCAGCACCATCTGTAGCATATGCACCAATATTCAACTGATCCTCATCTTTAAAGGAGAAAGGAAATTATAGGTTTTATGTGAGGTGACATGGCCTCACTCACTTCAGTCTGTGTTTGTACTTGAAAGGAAACTACACTGAATTAACACACATTTTTCACACATATTGAGAAGAGGTCTCTTCAAAAGAATTCTGAAGGAATACAGGAGCTCAGTCGCAGGTTAATGTAGCAGCTTCTATCATTCTTAGTCAGGATGGAGGTTTCTGAACCTGAACATAACTGAAGAGAACAAAAGCCATGTGAAGTCCTACTGCGACTCTGCTGGAAGTGTCATTGAGTGCCTTTGCTTTTCCTCAATTACATCTAACTTTGAGACTATCCTAAGTCATTTTCCATAAAAGAAGGCTATTTTCAAGACTCAAAACATTGGAAACAAAATTTTCAATCACAGCTATGAAAAGTAAATTGTTCTTTCAAGCAGGAAAGTTTCCACAGTTGCTTCCGTCATCTATTTTCCAGCTCAGATGAAATATCTTGTAAAGTTTAACTTAATTCTGGCCTCTATTGCCTCCATAGAGGCATTTTTCAAATGCCCTGATTTTACGACATCTATTCCCTGTCTATTCTATTTTTCTGGCATCTACAAATGAAGTTTTCTTTTTGTGCTACCACTGGTATAGGGTGGGCCACAGTAACACTCTGAAGCTTGGCTGTTCAATAACAACTAACCACTTGCTTCTGGCAACCTGGATTCCCTGGCACAAAACATCCTGTCAGCACTGAATAAACCATTATTGACTGCAGTCTTCAAAGGATTAATATCGTAGACAGTCATCAAACAAGTACACCGTTGGCATCCTCAATTATTAAATTTTCCACTGATGTAAAATCTTCAGTACCTCAAGTACCTGCCACTGAGGGTCCCAAACTGCCCTTCCAAAATGCAATTTTTTACTTCTTTGCTTTGTTTGTTGGCATTGGTCCAGTAGTAACTTTTTTGCTTTTCAGTAGTTCTGCAGATTAAAACCATTTCTAATAATATTTTATATCAGCAAAAACTACATGATGAAGACAGTAAAAAACAATAGAAGGCTAATTTTGCTTATATGGCTTATTTTCTATACTTTTTTCGCAGGATGGGCAGAACAATAGCAAAAGGAAACTGTGGAAAGAGAAGCATAAAGGTGCAGCATAGCTTTTCTGGAATGGGACATAATAAAAAATGTAAGGAGAATTTTGGGGAAGTGCTGAAAGGGTTGGTGCTGTAAGGAAGTAAATGGTCTCTGAATTGTTCGCCTTGCCCTTCATCAGAGAAGCAGAGCTTTCTACATTTCAACATGTAAATGAGGAGATATCCACTGAAATAATTGATTCATATTATCTTTTTCTTCTCTAACTAGATGACTCTAGAAGATTAAGAGTTCCTTGAGAACTGGTTGAGACAAAAGGATGTTTTACCGAGGTCCTGTGTCAAACTTACAGCTTTATAACTAGCCCTCTTGTCATGACCACCTCACTCTTAGTTGAAGGGAAACCACATTTTCTTATTGGAATTTCAGGACCCATCACTTAATCTTTCATTTCCGCCCACCATCATGGCACATAAAGGCAGGACTTCCTTTGCCGCACCACCTTTGGACTGTAATATCTCACAGAGTTTGAAGTACACAAACTTCCTTCTTTCAGGTGTTCTTCATCCCATTCATGCATTCATTTTACATGAGCTTGGCTGCTTTAACAGTCTGCGCATCTGGAATGTAAACAAGGAGGGCTTGGTGGGTGAGGCAGAGGAAGGTGCAGAAGCAAGCTCCAGAGATTGTGATGGGTAATATGGAACAGGCCAGATATGATTTTAATTAGAGCTCATGCCACAGGACCATTTACTCACAAAAAGTATTCAAGGACTTGTGGGCTAGAAACCTCTGCTTAGAGGAAACTTCTCTGCCCTAGGCTGCTTCAAGATGTCACTGTATTAGCTAGTTTTAAATATGTGTGGTTCATTCCAGATTCAGTGCCCCCAAGTCTTTCTGGCATGATAGTCACTTTCTACTCAACTCCTGCCACTAATCAACACAGAAGCTGCTGCAGAGCTTGGGGATATTTAGGAAGAACAGATTAAATAAAGTAGAATCAGAGCAGCTTGGTTTCAAGTTCAATTTCTTCTGCTAGCTCTTTAAGCTACAGTTTGCTGCCTGCTTTTGACCTTCTAAAAGCAAATTCCTTCTGTAAATTAGGTTAACACTGCTTATTTCAAGAAGCACATTGAGCTGATGAGCTGATATGTTAAATAACCCTTCATAAGGGATATGGAAGGACTTCAAGTTTCTTACTTCCCTGCATAAATTATTATTATTTGCGTCACACATAAGCCCCAGTCAAGCGTTGTCCCATTACTTCTGGCATGTCAGAATCATGGGACAAGGGGCATTTTTTTTTCTCTGAAGACCGTATTGAGATGAGAAAAGTGACTAGCAGACTTCTGTTAGAGATAAAATAACTCAGGATCTTGGACTTGGCCAAGATCAAAGAAGAAATGTGTGGCAGTCCTAAGAACTCAGTCCATTTTCCCCCTCCTAGGACACCATAGCCACAAAATCATCTCACTTCTCTAAGACAGCAGCAACTCAAATGAAAATAGTGAGAGGAAGCAGTGTGAAGGGAATCATCCCATTACGTGCCAGGGTTAAGAATATAACAACTCTGAAAACAGGAGGCTGGAAAAATGCTTTATTTTTTCAATCCTTTAACAAACTCAATACTCCTGAAAAACTTCCAAATATTTTTTTTTTTTTCAGTCTCACAAATGAAGGCCTAGGGTTTGGGAGGTGAAGCACTTCTGGTGGAGCAAGTCTTTACAAAACAGAGATCTTAGACAGAGGAAAAACTAACTGTGAGTACAGAGAAATTGTGGAGTAGATCTCATCTTCTAAGCTTGTAAGTTAATTAAAAGGTTCTTTGGAAGACAGGTTAGTATACAATCTTTAAAACAATTATTTTAGCAAGGTAGTATAATTATTAGGGATGTGACTGCTGCAAAGCACACTCAGAACTTGAAAAACAGGACACACTGATGATATGTGGCTATGACCCTGGGTTCCTCATATAGCCATATAAACAGAAAGCAGCTCTTTGGAGTTCACTGAGGTTATGTTGCGGTGAAAGTCATTTTATTGGATTTGTGCTGCCAAGTTTTGGTAGTGGAGGGACTACAGGGGTAGCTTTTGTGAGAAGCCACTGGGAGCTTCCACTGTGTCTGACAGAGCCAATGTCAACCAGCTCCAAGAGAGAACCTCCACTGGCCAAGGCTGAGTCTGTCAACAACATCCTCTGGGACAGTTCATTTAAGAAGGAAAAAACCACCTTGCACAATTTCAACTTCAACTGTGAGAGAGGTATGACAACAAGTGAGAGCAGCAACTCTGCAGCCCCCAAGACCAATGAAGAAGGAAGAGGAGGTGCTTCAGACGTCGGAGCAGAGATTCCCCTGCAGCCCCTGGTGCAGACCATGGTGAGGCAGCTGTGCCCCTGAGCCCATGGAGGTCCATGGGGGAGCAGAGATCCACCTGCAGCCCATGGTGGACCCCACACCAGAACAGTGCCTAAAGGAGGCTGTGACCCTCTGGGAAGCCTGCACTGGAACAGACTCCTGGCAGGATCTGTGGACCTGTGGAGAGAGGAGCCCACACCAGAGCAGGTTTGCTGGCAGGACTTGTGACCCTGTGAGGGACACTCGCTGGAGCAGTCTGTTCCTGAAGCACTGCACCCTGTAGAAAGGACTCACACTGGCACAGCTTCTGAAGAACTGCAGGCTGTGGGAAGGACTCATGTTGAAGAAGTTGGTGGGGGACTGTCTGCTGTGGGAGAGGCCACACTCTGGAGTGCAGCAAGAGTGTGAGGAGTTCTCCCCTGGAGAAGGAAGGAGTGGCAGAGGCAATATGTGATGAACTGACTGCAGTTCCCATTTCCTGCCCCCTGTACCAGTGGGTGGGAGGAGGTAGAGAAAATGAGGATTTAAATTAAGCCCAGGCAGAAGGGAGAGGTGGGGGGAAGGTGTTTTTAAAGATTTAATTCTCCTTACCCTACTCTAATTTGATTGGTAATAAATTAAGCTAATTTCCCCAAGTCAGATTTGCTTTGCTCGTGATGGCAGCTGGTGAGTGATCTCTCCCTATCCTGATCTCAACCCACAAGACTTCAGTTATATTTTCTCCTGCCCAGCTGAGGAGGGGAGTGATGGAGCGGCTTTGGTGGTCACCTGGGGTCCAGCCAGGGTCAACCCACGACACTCATAAGAGTGCGATACGTACTGGCTATGGTTCTACGCAAAACAAACAGTAGCATTTAAAAATAGTAACAGTGAAGTAAAAAATACAGACATCAAAGATTCTGTTGTTAAAAGATATAGCTCAGGGATGAAATGTGTTCTCTAGCTCTGGTCTAAGTGTTGCAGCATTGCTCTTTGAAAAAAAAAAGGAACTGGAAGAAACTGAAAAAGTGACACATGCCGCTTGCCTCACTGAATGTTATTTTAATACTAATGTGGAAATTTTGCTTTGTGCACAAACACTTTTCTTTAGGGTGGATAAAAAAAAATGCTCGAAGAATTCTGTATCTATTTTACTGGTGATGACAAGTATGTTAATTGCTTGCAGATAACATCTGCTCTAGTGAAATCAAGATGCAGGCTCTCGCTGGACTGCTAGTGCTGCACTTTGCGCTTTGTCTAGGAGGTCTGCTGCTCTTTGCTGAAGTTTGAAGGGAGCTGAAGTGCCTTTGAATTTTTTGAGAATCTTCCAGTAACTGAAACCAAATCTGCCAGGAGTTGTGGGTCATCGCAATGTCTCTCTTTGAGCACAGGACTTACCTTTGAAGCTCGGAGGCTTTCACTGACCATGACGATGAAGTGTGCTCTGGCTGAAACAAGTTCATGGTAATCTGCCAACAGCCCTGCATGTGAGAGCCTCTGATTTCTTTCTGTTTACAGTTGAAGGTGAAGGGCCTCTCCTGCTAGAAAAGTGTGAGCCTGGTAAACATAATGTCAGATCTAAGGAGCCCTTATCCTCCACAGACCACATTTACAATTTTACAGTGTGCTTATGCAGGCCCCGCCATGAAGTTGCTCACCAGATGTGCCTATTGAATCTGTCAATCACGGTGCTGAAGAAGCAGCTCCAGACTGTTGCCATTTCCTACTTCCCACCATGCATTTGCATATGTGCTCTGTAGTAAGCTTGCTTTAGCTTCCCTACAATACTTGAATCTAATTATCCTCCAACTTGAGGGAAAATTCTTGTCAATCTGTTATTGCAATACCACTTATGAAGGAGCAAGGGACAAAAAACTCCCACTCATCCTTATTAGCAGACCATTATTAAAATCCTAATGACACAATGAACAGCAAGTAGAGATCAATATGCAATTGCATGCTTAATAGAGCTTGTTCTGTGCCAGCCAGATTCCCACCGGGAATAAAGTTCACCCATATACTGAGAGATGCTGCCAAGACTTGTCCTGTTGGTGGAGTAAAAAAGAAGTAATTTCCTGGTTTCATTGATATTTTTTTTCCAAGCTCTTCTCCTGTGTAGGGATAAACAACTGCACAAATGAAGGATGGCAAAAAATGCCAAAGCTGCTGAGTTGCTGAACAGAATCTTGTAGTGGATTGCATATGCAATCTACACTGTATCTATCTATGGACAAAAGTCTGTATCAGATTTATCGCAGATCATTAAGTGAGCACAACTCAATGGTCTTTTCCTGTTGTGGCAAAGCGTAATTTTATTGCTGAGCTGTAAAAAGAAAGGTAATGCCTATAATCCTTTGGCTTTGGTTCTTCTGCTTTGTGCACTGTTCACAAAGCTGCAGTGGAAGTAAATGCATTTATCTCTTGGACCCCAATTAAAGAAGGTTTTGGATTGACTAAAGAGAGTGTCAAGAAGAGTAGCAAGAATGATGAGAGGTTTTTAAACATACAGAAATAGGGAAGGAATTTGGGCTATATTTTATGGTGGAGAAACAACTAGGAGAAACATGATAAAAAGTAAAATACAGGTAGCCAAAATACACATTACAGCTATGAAGAGAGAAGTAATATACTGTTCTCCATGCTCAGTAAAGATTAGAAAAGGGACTGCAAGTTAAACTCGCAGCAAGGAGGATTTCAGCCTGAAACCAGAGAAAACTTTCTAACAAGAACCACTATGAAGTCCTGGAACAAATTGATGTGAAAGATTATGAAGGCTGAGTCTGCCCTTTCTGGTAACGCAGCTGCTCCTGCAGTGGGTTAAAGAGATAGTTAAAAAAGGGCTCACAAAGATGTTGGCAGACTTTTTTAGTACAACTTAGCAAAACAAGAGCCACCTAAGGGAAATGGTCTTTCTTTTTATAAGGTATTCCTAAAAATTCTAACCAGGGTTAGTCTAAAGAGAAGCTGAGTGGCAGGGTGTATCATTAAATATCTGTAGCAATGACAACATAATTTTTCTTTTTGACCTTGGGTCAGCTAAATTTTGAGGTGGTTCTGGTTACATATTTTAGTCAGAACAGGCATACAAAGGGGATTTTTAAACTCTACAACTACATTAGATTTCACTATGTACTGAAAAAAAGTCACTTCTGGAACAGTAAAAATTTCAATCAGCTGGAAATGAAAAAATAAAGGCAATCTCTCCTTTTCCCCTTACCTATTGTGCCATTGCAGGGGGAGGATCCTTTCCCCCAGTCTTTTTTCAGCTCAGGAATGTTTAGCAGCTTCCTGGGATGCAATATATTACACACATAACCCTAGATAAAGTCAGCCTCATTCCATCATGCCTGAGGCAAGGCTGTGGGTCTGCCCCTTGCTTCTCTGGGGACTGGCAGAGCTGATGCCACTGGCCTGCAGCCATGCCTGTGCTCCTCACACCAGCCCTGCACAGCCAGACCTGAGCCCTGGCATGGCTTGGATTGGCTTGTTCTGAGGGAACAAACCAGTCCTCCCGTCTGCCACAGCTCCTGTCTGAACCCCAGCAGTCACCACCAGGAACAGGGAACAGGCATCATTCCTCCCTGCCCTCAGCTACAGCCCTCTCAAGGAGCACAGTCCCTCACATGTAGTGAATGAATGAAACAGCTCCCATCCATCACAGCAAGATAACCCTCCTGGCATCACACCCACTCGCAACAAGAAAAGGCTTTCTGCTATATTTTACCTTGCTTTGTTTTGACACCATCTTTTCTTTTGGGTTTTCTCTAAAGGAAAACTGGAAAGTTTCCCTGCACTCCTCTTCTCTCAGAAGGGGCAGAGATAATGTTTCATGTAATCCAAATTGTGATGACAAAATTTGGCAAACATTTTCTCTGAGGTGCACAAAGAAAAGAAAAATGCACAATTCCCAGTTCATTTGTGCTTTCAACCACTCCCTCTTGCCAAAAGGAAGAGCCCTAGCCACTTGTTTCAGAAGGGAAGAGGCAAGATTTATCTTAGGTGCCACTGAAGGTTAGAACAGAATATTACAAGAAATCAAAGGATACCACGGAGCAGAAGAAGAAGAAAAATTGAGGCCAGCTGAAAAGATGGAAGACCAAAAAGGACACACTAAAAAGTAAAGAGGGAAACTTGCATCATACATCTGTTGTCAGGAAGAGAAAAACTCCCACTAACAAAACCTCAGATGTTTTACAGTTGGTATCCCAGTGACCCCCATGAAAAGATCCTGAGGGACTTGGAAGAAGATTTGGTGCTTCTCTGAGCAGAGGCGCAGAATCTGTCCCCTGTTAAAAGTAACCATCATCAGAAAAGGGAAAACGTGGATATTTCACAATAAATGGGAATCTTTCATCATCTTTCATCAGTACTGAATCAATGGGATTCAGTACTGAAGTACAACTGCATGTAAAGTATATGCTTTTAAAATGGTTTCATAGCATTACCAAGTCACATCAAAGTCATCCTTTAGGTATGAGTTAGTCTATGTAAAAAATGATGTGATATACCAAATCCCGAAGGGAATAGAGGCTTTGCAGGATAGAGTACACACAAAATGGGAGGCAGCACTGACTGATGAATACTGCTTTCTTAATGGAACAGCAGTTAAATCTCTGCCCTGTGTGTTGCAGTAGACGGTACGTGCTGGGCTACTACTGGCAAGTTCCAGGAGAAGGCATAGATAAGATAGGAAGAGAACACTTCCTCCTCTGCTTACTGTGTTAACTGAAACATAAAGTGGATAAAAAGATGTATTTTATGAAGTTGGCTCAGAAAGCTTCACCTCCCCCAGCACCTGGGTCCTGATAAATGTCACCCATATGACACACTGCTCTGTTCTTCTCATATGTCTTTACCCTCAGTGCAGTCCTACTCTTTAATCCATCTCTCATCCTCAAGCAGAAATGCACTGTTTGTATAACAAGTATGAGGAAGTTAAGCAGCAGGAGCAAGATGAGGTTTAGGGCAAAAGATATCATTTCAAACAGAATACAAGATGCAGAATAGCTCTACTGTTATTATTAAATAAAGTTCTTTATTCAGTGTTAAATGAAAGCTACTAACCATTGCTCGTGACAGAGTTATAAGTCCATTCTGAACATCTACAAACTCCACTTGTATTAAACAAATTACTGTATAAATCCAGCTCATTGTTTAAGCTCCATTTTTTAATTTTCTTCCTTAAATGTTAATTCAATTTCTGTTTGTTACAGGTAGGAGCTTGTTTGGACCACTAACTTTTTCCACATCAAACATGTAATAATTTTAAAGGGGTTTTGTGAAGTCCATAAGAAAAAGAAACAAGGAAAAGTATAAAATACTATTTCTGACTTATCACTAGATGTTATAGTCCATGTCTAGCCATGGATAAGTCCTATTACTTTGAACCAAGAGGATGCTGTCAACACTTATAGAGCATCAAACACCTGTTTTGAGAGTAATGAAGTGTGAATGATACCCAAAGTTTTTTTAAAGTCCAAGCCAGGAATTCCTGCAGTGATGTTTTATAGCAAAATTTTAAAATATGGGGGTTTTATACCCAATACTTGATAGTGGGATCGGGGAGGATGTAAAGCATTGATTATCATTCTTTGGGAAGGTTTGGATGTTTTCTTGATGTGTTTCGTCTTATCTCTGTTTCAAGTTTATCAAGATCCAGATGAGGGAATCTCATGTTGTACAGGTCTAATATTCTTACATATTGCTGGAGTCCTCAATTTGGCAGAAATTAGCACAGTTTGATGAATGTTGATCTTGGTTTCATAGTTTTTTGCTGTGTAATTGCTTGTTTGTTTATTTATTTCTCTGCAAAGACCATTCAGAAGATCTAAGAGGCCTGCATATGGGTATGGAAAATGTTAAACTGGATGTAAAATTAACATCTCAATAAACAACAAAGTTATTCCTTCAGCATGAACTGCACACATTCCCATCTCATAGGGATACAGTATTCTTTGGAAGGGAAGACTTAGTTTGTTGTTTCCTCAGGGAAACATAACAAATAATGTAATTCATAAAGTCTCAACATTTCTTCAGAAACTGATTCATAGTTTTCACACAGTCAGAAAGAACAATGCGAGAAAACAAAGTGTGCATACTTCAATAAAACGTGAGCCACATGGGAAGCAATTTCCTAAAATTTAGCTCAGGATTGGAAATGCTGAATAAGAAAGATTAATATTCAAAAGAGACAAATAACCAGGAAAGCACTTAAGACATCAAAGAAATTAAAATCACCTGAACCTGTTATCATCTGTGCGTTTGGTGTAGTTGTGTGTCTGCACAGCTCCATTACGTAGTTCTACAAGCAGACACCAGTGAATAGATGACACATAGGAAAACAGAGCAGATTTTTACGTCCTGGCCAGCCAAACGTTGGTCTCCCTCTGTGTGGAGATCATTAATATTTATGATGCCAAACCTAACCTCTGACCATTTAGTCAACCAAAAGGGATAAAAACGAAATACAAGAAATGCAATAGATCAACATTTGATTCACAAGCTCATTGGAGACTGCTAAATGTAAGAAAAGAATCTGTAATGTGGAGAGATTAAAAAAGACCGTTGATTCAGCCGTCGTAATGAAAAAGTCAGGATTGCAAACAGCTTCTGTAAATGCCTATATCCTCTCCTGGGTGTGAACTGACTGTGCCATGAGGGTGTGATGAGTGCCAGTGGATCCATGGGGTCAGGCACTGAGAGCCACGGAACACCTCCACTGGGAGGTGGAAAGGCAGCACCTTGGTGGCAAGGGCAGATGGGGGCAGCAGGACCAGCCCCAGCCCTGGACATTGGGCACTTCCCTGGGAATGGGCTGAGGATAGACTGGGACACAGGCTTGCAGGTCAGCCTGACTAAGTGGATGTAGCGCTGGGCAAGGCAGGGCTGTGAGGAGCTGGAAACTGGTCCTGCTCAGGCAGTTCTGGGGCAGGAGCTGATGGCTTTGGAGGGCTGAAGCAGGGCCCTGGGCTGTGGGCAGGGTTTGGGAGCACCTGGGAGGGCTGACCAGGGCCAGTAAGGCCTGTGGATACCTCCATGTCCCTTGCTATAATCTTTAGTTTTATCTGACTTTATCTCAATTTATTTTTATTTTTTAAACTGGTTATTTTTGTA
Source organism: Aleadryas rufinucha (assembly GCA_013397815.1). Lineage (NCBI taxonomy): Eukaryota > Metazoa > Chordata > Aves > Passeriformes > Aleadryas > Aleadryas rufinucha. The sequence goes on along the minus strand of VZTH01016555.1, from coordinate 1,163,050 downwards.
ATGAATTACATCACAATAAAAGAAGTTGTTTATCTTTATCTTAGTGGTCTTCCAGTCACAAAAGTGATTTCAAGGTACCTCAGAAACTCCAACTACCTATTTCCCAAAGGACTGTCAGTCTCTGGTGGCAATCTGCTGTTGGTCTGCTGTTGTACTGCCCAGCTCTCACTGCATGACCAAGGCTATTAAAGATGATGCAGGATATTCTTCCACTAACCTGGACTTTACAGTCAAAAGGAGAGGTAACAGATTGCAGTACATGAATAGAAAGGAGCACGTAAGCTAGTGAATACCGGTGAGTATTCTTCTCGAGTCCTGAAGAGCACCGAAGAGCATTGGGATCTAGGGAAGGCTGTGCTCTCTCAAAAATGTTCTCCTGAAGTCAAAAAAAACCCTGCAGTGACCTTATAAGAAGGGGGCAAAGACAGAATTTTGGAAATGAGCCATAAAGAAATGAATTATATGAATAAACAAGAATTCATTAGTCTTTCTGCATAAATCTCAAATCATTCAACAACAAGCAAGAGTAGCCTTGCCCTCTTTGACAAATAGGTGAAAATCTACACCAAACAGATGTCATTCAGGAATACCTAATCCCCAGTGGCAATGCTAGAAACCATGCTGTTCTTTGCTCACTACATTGTACTGTTTTGCCCTTAAAGCTTCTTCTCTTCTACAAAGGGCTCTGGAACCTGCAGATAAATGCCATTCAGCATTGAATTTTTATGAATACAATACTGTCTTGTGATAGTTCAAAGATCCAAGAATAGGCTGTATGAACATGTAGACAATAGTGATCTATTTCTGAAAGGCAAAACTACATGGAGCCAAAATATTAGAGTCTGAAGAGCCTTCATAGTTTTCTAAGGCCACCCAGAAGCAGAATTAATGAGTGTTTTAAGTACACTTTCTTATGTGCATCTACAGCAATGGCTCTTCCATGAATGAATAGAAAATAAATCTCAGGCCTTCTGTACAAAGTCCACTTCACAGAGAGATGAATTTCATGTATATTTTGAGATATACTATTTAAAAAGGCATTATCTTAATTTTAAACAATTTAGACATCAAAAGTTTGGGTGCTCATTTTGGAGAGCAACTGTCACAATACAAATCCTGTTTCATTAATTTAAACAATAATAGACAACTATAAACTATAAATAAATAAAATTTATCTATTCAGCAGCTACCGTCCTTTCCTGGCATGTTCTACCAGACTGAAGGTGTCATAAAATATTGACAATAATTCTTTGGCAATTGTTGTTCTGCTGTACTGTTTTCTCTCCAGCATTACCTTTCCTATTGTTACGTTTGGAATTTTTTTTTCTGTGCTGTAGTAGTTTTAGCAGCTGACCTATTAGAGCATGCATTTTTCTTCTGACTTTCATGTGTCTTAACTATTGTATAACAGAAGTCTGCTTTGCACAGCACTGAGCAACCTTCCCTCGTAGAGGCCGTGGCAAGAGGTATGGGCTGACAGACTCGTCTCTGTGTCTCCTGGTATTATTCATTGTGCAGTCCTGGGCCAGCCCTAGTCTCCATGGTCTTTTCAGTTTACATTCCTTGTTCTGGAAGATGCCAAGAAACAGCAAGAAAGCATTTATTAAATTAGACAGGGAGACATTACAAAACAGGAAAGGAGCTGGATGGATGAGTATTTATCTTCAGAAGGTCCCAGCAAAAGATTTGTTCAAATTACTGGAGGTTTTATTTGGTTTGGTTAGCTATAGGCTTCTACCACACTTTAATTGGCTAAGCTCCTCTTTTAAAATCTCATGTACACTTGTGGCTTTTATGGAGATACAAAGAAGTATATTACTTTGAGTGGGACTGTACAGGTGTAATGGGGTGAATTTATTGTTTATTTGTCATCAGTGGGAAACTGTTCCCAATAAAATGAAAGTCACAGAGAAGGTGCCAGGTTTTTTGTCATTTAAGATCTGCCTTTATTAAACAGGTAAAAAGATACAGCATGTATAACTCCAATCTTGAGCTCAGCTGAAATAAACTATTTGTTGCATTCTAAACTCAGAATGAAAGATTACTTTCTATAGGCTCTATTCAGCAAAAGCTCAATTTTTGTGATTTTGGCAATAGTTTCCTTGTGGGCTTCAACGTTTTAATTTTCACTGAGCTGAAGTCTCAATCAAGAGCCAGAAGTTTCTCCACATCTCTCCCTTGAGAACCAGTCTGGAGGTTCTGGCAGCAGTTCTTTTCTAATATTGAGAAGATGTCATGATCCCAAAGCACATAATTTTGCCTTATATTTATTCATCTCTGCTGTCTACCTTAACTCTGTCTTGATATTGGTCAAGTGTTAATGTTAGCATATATGTGTTTGAACAAAAAGCAAGAACTAATCAGCTGCTTTCTCTTTTGAAGATATATGGGTAGAAGCAAATATCAGTAACATAGAGTGAGAAATAAAAAAGTAATCCTATAGATGGTGCAATTATCTTAAACTAGCTTTCTAAATTCAGAAAATACAGAGTTAAGGTTAAACTTAAGAATCCCAAATACATTAGCATGTGAAAATACAGGGAAGTTAACTGTAAATTTACTTATCTTGCAGGCTTCTACTACACTTCCTTTGGCTATAACTTCTCTGTAGATTGACTATCTGCATACATTGTAATATAAAATAAACTGTGATGAAGGTATTCCAGTGGGATACCAAAGTAAAAAAAACAAGAATTTTTTAAGAGACCCTCACTTTTCCCAGTGTTGCTTATTTGCAAGAAGAAAAAACAAACAAAAAAACCCCCAAAACAACAAAACAACAACAACAACAAAAGAAGAAGAAAAAAGGAAAAATCTTGGTTCTGTCTTTGTAACCTGATATTATAATAATTATTATAATAATTCTGCTACCTTATCTCAGTTTCTGAAGTTCAAGGAGATGAGAACTGCATAATGTCCAGGAGCTAATTTATTCTGCATAGGATTTGCAGGCTTTCAACTATAAGCTGTAACAATTGTCTGGAGCCATACACTGAGTAGCAAATATTTAAGTACAACTGATTTACCCTAATTTTTGTACTTGTGACCTTGCAATCTAAAAAACACTCAGCATATTTCTATATGAATTATATAAACACAGACATTGTATAAATCCACACATTTTAAAGCACAACGGAATATAAGGTGAGTTTGCAATTTTAATATGCCATGGGAAGGATTAGATACAGGTAAGTGCATTGACAGTGCCCCAGCCCAATGGCATGATTAAAACACATTTTCTCACAGGGTATATGGGTAAACAGATGCAGAGGGAGTTCCAAAATCTCCTAACTTCCACTGACATGAATATAGATGATGTGTCTTGGGATATTATGCATACAGAGTGTTTGTGTGCAATTGTAAATGTCCACATGGTCTTTAAAATGTAGCTGTAAAAACTGATCCTGATATTTGTTCTCACTCAGATAAATTCTGAGTGAGAAAGCAGCAAGAGAGCATCTCCCAGCCACCAGGTCCATCTCCTTCCTCTGTTTGGTAGCAATGAGCAGGTAGGCTAAAATGTGCCCAGTTCTTTGGGTATTTTGAAATAGATTACAGTGAGTACAAAAGTTATCCATTTTCCAGATATGCCTAAATTCATTCCCACAGGAAGACAAATCAAGTCTGTATAGAAGTCTGAAGGAGAAACGCTTTTTGTTAGAGAAACAGTTCTGGTGTCTGGAACAACTAAATATTTTTCCTTGTTTGCACCTAGAAAGCAGTGGTATCTTAAACACACAAGAACACAAACAAATCACCATGGAGGAAGCTCAGATCAGTTGCCTTGCAAGAGCTGTTCACAAGCATGCACTGTGTTTCACCCCACATTTATCCCCAGATGCAAGGACATGGATAAACAGCTATGCGGAAGAATAGCTTTTTTCTGCAAATTCCTTCTAACCTTACCATATTTTTTGATGTGCCAGTGACTTGTGGTCAGATGGAAAGAGGTGAATAGATTAAGAGAATCTATAAGACTTATTATTTGCCTGCAAAGTGATGATGTAAATTTGCCCTGTTAAGTCCCTTAGGAAATATAAGGAGCAACAGAGATTGCTGAGTTTCAAAATTACCCTTCCCAGAAAAGGCAAATTGTTTACAGTTGCTTCAGATAGAAGAGATAAGCCCATCATTACAACTTAAAGGACAAGATGAAATACTTACCCTGATGTTCTGTAGATAGGCAGAAGCGGTTACAGGTGCTTATTGCAACAGTTCTCCTTAGAAGTACAGGAATATGAAAGAAATATTGGAAAAACTGCTTACAGCCAAGTCGAAGGACATTGAAGAGACAAAGAGAATGGAAGTAGAAGCTAGGGAGAGCTTCCCATGATTGGTAGGTGGATGTGTATCAGTACTAACCATTATGAATCTTTGGCTATGGAACTAGATTGGTTGATTCAGGTTGATTGGTTGATCTGCCACAGTTTAAGGCATAGTCCGTAAGAACTGCACATGCAAGGAAATGCACAAGTGTTGCGTGTGCAGTTCTTATGGACTTGTGCACAAGTGCACAAGTCCGTAAGAGCTGCACATGCAAGGCCATATGAATATAGTGTCCCATGCATTGAGACACTATATCCATATGGCCGTAGACACAGATTCTATGAGGCAGGTAAGGCGGCAGAAATTAGTCTATTTCAACACTGAAGAAGTAGAAACTCATTTGGCAGAAGGAGATTTGTCTGGGAAAGCTGCAGCATAGAATAGGACACACACAGTGGTCACCATATGAGAAGGAGTTAACACCTCAGGGATGCACACAGCATCAGTTACTGGGGAATTCCCACCCACACCAACCACACATGCAGAAGCTGTAGCAGACACTGCTCTATTTAAAGTTTTCTCCCCACAACTGCAGCTTTTTCTGAAGTTCAATATCTTTCCAACAAATATGAAAAAAACCAAACCAACTATGTAACTTTCTGTAATTTCAGAATACCGCATTACTCCAGCCATGTTACCATTAGAGTGTAGATGGAGGACAAAACAGTGGAATGGATCCAGCAAAAGCTAAACAGAAGCTTATCACATTACAGTCTAAATTTCATATGCAGCAGAAAGCAAAGTAATGAAACTACTGTCTCCCAACAGGAACACACTGCAATACTGAATGGTCAAGTTCTGATAGAAATGAGAAAACAAAATGCCTCGAGTACAAGCTGCTAAGGTCAAAACAGCAATTAGTCAAATCCCCTGCCAAAATATAGGTCCTTTCCTTTCCTTTCCTTTCCTTTCCTTTCCTTTCCTTTCCTTTCCTTTCCTTTCCTTTCCTTTCCTTTCCTTTCCTTTCCTTCCTTTTTCCTTTCCTTTCCCTGGGTTTGGAATAGAGAGCAGAGACCAGCCTAGTCTCTTTGTGATGGCCTCTGTATTTTCAGTAAGTGGTTCAGTATTGGGCACAAATCTCCGTCACCCAGCTCAACTGAACAGAATGGCAAGGGAATCCACTCACTGGCACACTGGGAGTGTTAACAGTTTGCCTGAAGAAAGCTATGTACTAAAACTCCTGTCTCAGTGTGGTTGGAAACTTTGTTGTATATCAGGAGAAATCCAGACAAAAGGGCAGGTGCAAGAGAGAGACACTACAATGGCAGCCTAATGCAGTGCGACAGACTGAGTGAAATACCATCTGTAGTAGTAATTTGCTCTATTACCGAAATCTTGCCAGGTAGCTGATAGTTCTATTAGAAATGGACAATTTCAGGATACCCACAAGTAGTGTGTCACAGAGCATCAGTTAACACCTGCTCATCTTTAGTTTTTATAGCCTCTTTCTACAACTAAAATAGTAAATAAAGTTCTAGTTTTACCTGCTAGTAAATTAAACAGGTGCTGTGTCCATTTTCAAACAAATATTTTAGTATACTAATTGACTCAAGAGCAGCAAAATTCATCCATCCCGAGAATCTTCACTGCTCTTCTTTGAGTTTTTACAAGACTTATAAAAAAGTCATTACTGCTCATAGCATAAAAATATTTTCCCATTAAAACAGTGGCCTGCTTTTAATAAATTCCAAAGTTATTGTTGGCTCTGGATTTCCAACATGTAACCAAATGAATATATTTTTGTATGTAAGTCCTGAAACTTAATATACTCTGTAAAACTGCTCAAATCCTTCAACAACTCATTTAGTCTATGCAGATGTCAAGAGAGACAAAGCTGTATTTTAAACTCTTATATAGTCATGATTGACTTTCATTCATTCCTATTATCTCCATAAGCAGGAAAGGTTGCATTGGCAACATTTCTACTGGATTGCTGTGGAAAGAGAACTTGCCTTCAGTGCTACCAAGAGGATAACCTACTTCAGAGCTTTACCTGCATATGTGGTGCATTTTTTCAGACTGTTAATAATGATATATAGGGGCACATTTATTCTTTCTTTTGCAGATGAGTGAGGTAAGTTGTTGGTTACCTAACTAGTTTCCTTGAGATAAAATTGCATCCATTAAAGTCAAAGGAAATGTAATCATTGCATTTACTACTATTGTGATTGCACCTCCTGTTTTTAAACACAAAAGGTAATCCAAAAAGGTCTATTTAAGTCAGTCTTTTCTGCATCTGAAGAAAGAACACGTTTGACTATTCTCTCAGCTTCATTCCATGTGGAAGGCTCTGCACTGAACCATGGTAAAATATTTAATTGATTTTCTTTTCAAGACCGAAATATTTCATATTTACAGTATGAATTATCTTTCATGTAATTTTATTATGGCTCCCTCTCAGGAAATCGCCCTTATTCTGGAACAATATACAAACCACAGCTATCTTGTGCTGCATGCCCCTCCATTTCTGACTGTTTCAGCAAATGGCTGGTACTCACCACTTCCCTGGGAACTCATACTGTACTGGCTTTAACCAAAATTAAGTGATTGATTATAGAGAGGGATTTACCTATGCCTAGGTGACATAAATGCACAGAGAATCCCTTCAGTCAGTCTCCAGCTTGGGTATGACAATGATTTGGTGTACTGAGATACTCTTTTCATCAACATTTATTTGGGCTTTTTTAGATTATAAAATACCCATCTCTGTTGTGTTTAATGCTGGACTCAGTACCATTAGAGATATGATCAAAGACTTGACAGCCAGCTAAAAATTAGGCTCCTCTTGAAATGCATCTCTGTATCCTTACAATTTTGATAGGACCTAACAATCTTTATTTTCTCAGACCTGTGAGCTTCTGTACCTTCAAAGGTATTTAGTTTACAGCACCCTGGGAACACTGTGGCAGAGACAAACAACAGAACTTCACAGCATCTGAGTTGAGGCTTTCATAGGATTATAGGTATGTATTTTAGAAAAGCATTCAAAGGCTTTAGATGATACACAGCATACCAGAATTGGGAGAGAGAGTGCCAGAAAAAGTCTTGCCAAGGGTTTTTCTCAGTAAAGGTGGAAAGATGGGCTGCTTGAAAGGATGTTTGTTTATAATGGAAACTTACCTGTAACTTTACAGTTCTTCTAGAACCACCAGCAGAGAGGTCCGTCTATAACGTGGAATGTCTTTCCTTGAGTTTGGTTGGCTTGAGTACATCTGCTCCACCTGAAGTGGCTGCTTGATGCTTTTGCTCACATAATATCTACAGAGAGAAAAGCTGACCAGTTCCTGGATTCAAAAAGAAAGGCATAATTATAGATCAGATAACTTAAAAATGACATTTTGAAGATCAGTTTTCCATTTTCATATTTCTAAAATCCTTCTTACCACCCATGAGCGTCAGCAAAACCCAGGAGGACTGCAAGGACTCAGCACCGCAGGACCTGGTGTATGATGGCTCAGGGTGACTTTGTATTTCCCAAATGGAAAGGTTTGGTGACTGAAGGCGCAATCTATGGCCTGTCTCTTGACAGTTATAAAAGTTGCCTGCCCATAGAGTCAATTTTCTGAAAATAAACCTACCACAGCACTCACTGGTGCCCAAACCAGCTTCAGTCATGGAGCAGCCCCCATGAACTTCCCTCACCAACAGAGCTGGCAGTGTTGCTGGTAGAGGCAATACCCAAGGAGCTGCTGCAATGACTGTCCTTGTCATGCCTCAGGAAATTCCTCAGCTGGCAGCCATTTCAGCAGAGGGAGGCTTTCTTCCCCTTTTTTTGAAAACCTGTTCCAAGGGTTTCTTTTAACCCCGACCACAGCTTCCCTCTGCGTGCTAACAAAGCAGTGAGCAAAGGAAGCAATCTCCAGTCAGCTCTGCTCTGAAGGGCTGGCAGAATGTGGAGTGCAGAAATGGGGAAGAACCTGCCAGGGGAAGCAGTGAGGTGTGTGGGTGCACAGGGGGCCATGCAAGGGGCAGGGAACTGACTCTGGAAATGTTGGCAGCACTCCAAACTGACACCAAACCTGCTGATTGATGCCTTCTTCAAAGAAGGGTAAATAAATATCTATTTACCCTAAAAAGGTAAATAAATATCTGATAAAGGAGTCAAAAGCGCTGCATGTCAAATAATATGAAATTAGACATTGCAACCTTCTGCTACAAATCCTTCTCTAGCGTTCTCCTGTGAAGCGGCAATACAGACATTTTTAAAATAAGCTCTTCAGCAAAAAGAAGCTCTGGAGTGCAACTGAAGCTGTGCTGTGTTTACTGCCTTTTGGGTGGGTTTTTTTGGGTTTTTTTTTTGGTGAAGAAATGTACCATACGTTGGAGTTACTATAAGAATTAATTAAGGAAAATAACGTTATTATCTCAAGCAGTTTACAGAAGTGGCTTAAAATTAATATGACTGTGTCTGTTTTATGTGAGGACATCTAGAAGGGTAAACTTAATTTTCCAGACACACAGGAAGGAAAGAATTAGAATCCTTTGCTCTGATCTTTGATCAGATTATATTTAATAAGATGTCTTTTACATACCTAATACGTCGCATTACATTGAGGTGGACGTAAGGTTGTTTGGTGGCTTTTCATGTGAAAATATATATGTTTCTGTTTTGGTTATTTTAATCTTATATTTATAATATTTTCTGATCTTACAATGTTTGTTTTAGGAATACCACAACAGCCTCTTAAAAGGATTTCATGCCAAATCACGGTTATGTATGTTCTCAAACTCACTATAGATTTTATCTGGGAATATGTATGTGCATTCAGTCACTTGATGCAGAACAGCTAAGCAGAATCTGGAAACTTATTTTCAGTATCAAAGTGGAGTTACAATCTCTTCCCTTAAAAAGGTGTTTGCAGACAGGCATCTGGAGAAACCCATCACTGCACGAGACATCTCTAACTACATGAAGTCAGTGTCTGTCCCTGCAGTTATCTGGGAAGGTGACATCAGCACAGTATTTCAGCCAAAGGATGATATGCAGCTCAAAGTTTTCTTGCATTTTTGACAGATTTTAATTTCATTTGAAAAGCTATACTCTTAAATATTTTGTATTTGTTGAATCATCCTTTAATTTTCAATTTATTATTTAGAAACATCGCCTAATTTCCGTTTTAAAGTGTAGCTGTTGCCCATTTCCTTTATTTGTCTTTGTTTTTATAATATACCATTTTTTGCAATGATTTCCCTGCCAAAAATAAAAATTACTTGCTCTACTGGCTCATGTCAGTACCTTTGCAATAAATTTCTCCTACAGAGAATCACAACTCAAATAGCAACGATGAGTTCAAAACAGCTTTTTAAATGGTGTGCAACTAGACAAAAATATTTGTCAGCATAATTTCACATCTCTGCCATCTCTTTTGGACAGGGACAGGCGATTTGTTTTCCAGCAGCATCTGAGGTAACAGCCTCCACTTTGTATATAGGATTATTTGTGTCAAAGCAATTTTGCATGCTTTTCAGCCGTAATGCTTAAGGGCGGCTGAGCTCTATGACATTTTGCAGTTGCATGCTGGGAGGAGTAGTCCCCCACAGGGCATACTTCCCTTATTAAAGGGATTACAATCTCCCCATTTTCTGCATATCTGATTTAGATCTTCAGCTCTGTGCAAGCTGCCAATGCAATCGCTCAGTTGGGCAACATTTGGATGTTTCTCTCTTAGGTTTTCCAGACTGTTTTAATATACAATATCTGTTCTGTTCAGATCTTGGCTGTGTTGAAATTTCTTTTCTGGAACTGCAAAATATCATAAGTTTGGCTGCCTAGCATCACTGTCCAATGTAATACTCCCTAACCCGTCTTTAAAAAGCCTGCCAAAGTCAGATTACTGCAAACATGAAGATCAGATATGTCTAATATAACTTTAGAAAAACCATGTGGTGTTTCCGCATTGCTATTATTGTTCTGGAAAGGAAAACAGCAACAAAAGGATTTGACATCTACTGTCTGCTCTGGTAGTTGCGGTGGCTACTTAGGAGAAATAGATATAATGCACGTGGCAGCCTTGCAGGATACTATATTTATTTTAATTTATTTTAATACAAATTCTAATTAGGCTGCAAGTCTCATATACAACCCTATATTGCTTTCTTCACAAAAAACAAAAACAAAAACAAAACCTAAAACTTTCAGAATGTATTATTTTTCTGTATTGAAAGTACTCATATGTGACACATCCAAAGAGTTTTCCACCACAGTTAAAGGAAATGCCTCCTTCTATTTCTCTGCCATTCTAACACAAAAATGGTCACAGCAGTGGCTCAGGAAAGGTGTCTGTTTTTCAGATGCAGTTTTCTGTTTCCCACTGAAGTAGACCAATTGTGTTATTGAAAAAGTACTCTGAAAGCTTTTGTTTTATAAATGTAAAAACAATTGATAATATGTTTTGTATATCCTCAGACCAAAACCTCCCAACTTCAAAAAAATTTCTTAAGTTTAGAGACATTAGTAAGGTTGATCAGATAAGGGATGTCTTTCTGAGAGATGGACAAATTCTTAAAATTTTATGGAGCTGTGAAAAAACCCTATCATAGTAACATTATTGTAGCTAATTATCATGTCCACAGAGCCAAAAAAAAATATTACATTGTACTACAGACAACCCTTTTTTCCCTGTTATTAAAATGGATGTTACAAGGAATTGTCCAGTCAATAACTAAATCAGAGCTGTGCAAAATATCCAGTACAGTAATTATCCTATAGCTACTAGACTTCCCACATTTTATTTCCAGGTTCTTCTTCAGGTTTGCAGTCATTTTAATGGAAAGACAAGTTTAAGAGAAGCGAACACAAAGATGCTGAAGCCAGAGGAATGGTTACTTTGTAGGATTTCAGTTTGGAAATTATTGCTGTAAAATCAGTGGAACTGACCGAGGGCAAAGACAGTAGTCTTTGGCCATGTTTGTTTGGCACTAGTGACCTAAAAACCTCACAGAAAAAGAGAATTGTACCCCTGTAATGTTTAGATTACCTTCCCATTTGCACTGCTCATGAGCTCTGAGCACCATCCCCTTAAGCAAAGTGGTCATCTCCACAATGCTTTGGGAGAAATCTGAGCTTTGTATGCAGACTTCTCTCCATCAGAAGAAATCACAGCAAAAATACAACTACCTCTGATGAGTGTACAAAGATAGCACACTGATCATGGGCATTTATTCTCCAAACAGTGTTTGGTGTGAAGTCTTTGAAGGGAAAGAAATGCAAAAAAGACACCTACTGGGAATTTCTGCAACACAACATGCCTTTGCTCCTGAAGTACTGGGTGTGCTAGTGGCATGACATTCTTTCCATATTTTGTGCTGACTGTATCTTGAAAACTTCTAAATTTTAGCCAGAATGCCTTAGCTCAGTTGGTTGAGCATGGTGCTCATAGCACCAAGGTTATTGGTTTGATCCCTGCATGGGCCACTCACTTTAGGGTTGAATTCCATGATCCTTATGGGGCACTTCCAATTCAGAATATTCTGTGATTCTGTGAAAATGGACATGAAGTGACTGAAAAATATGGTGCACTGCTAACAGGACAGCTAGCTTTTCAGCTCCCAGCCATCGTGTCCCCAGTCCCTAGTGAGTGCCGTGCTGAAACCACTACAGAATTTAAAAAACGCATCTTTTATAGATTGCATTGCCCTAACCTCCTCTCTCTAAGTGGCCTCCTGAGAGACACACTGTCAGCAGGGTCTGTCGTGGTTTGAAGGTCAATCACATTCTGCTTATGTGTATCTCAGGTGAGTTCTCAGGGGTGAAAAGACAGCCAGTTCTGCAGTGCTCGGAAAGCAGCAGCTGTCTGGCTGGAAATAGCCTGGGTGTACCCAGAAGAGTAAGAGAATCTCCTCTGAGCTAACCTGCACGTGCTGCCTATCCCACAGCCTTTGGTGGAGTCCTTACTTCCAGCTACGCCAGCAGGGACTTATTAAGCACTGATCATCACATCCCTTGGGATGCATTTGTATAATCCATGGAAACAGGACTGCAGAATTCTCCATGCCTTAGTACTGGCCCTGCAATCTCTGGATAAACACTGCTTCTGCTAGCAAGCTATCATCAATTAAAACAATATGCTCAAAAATATTTAATGGTCCCCATGCTAACCCCAGTCAGTACTCGGTTTCTGAACACTCTGTGGCCAAACTAAGGGATTCAGATAATAAATCGGTGCTTTTTAAAAAAATAAATAAATACCAGAACTATTTCTGTGATTAGACAAACATTTCAGTGGGTATATGAATCTTGCTAACATGACATTCACAGTATAAGACAGATATGGATTTTTCCACCTTAAGGTTTTAAGATAGGATATGCCATCCATCCACTCCTCAGACAATTAGCATATTAGCTAAATTTGCTGACAGGCATTCTATGTGAGATTTATATCTCCTTTCAGTCCAAGTGAAATATTTGTCTTTCTGCAATGTTTTCCAAGAACATACAGCATGTTTGAGAACTTTACTGTCCTATTTTGATAACTAAGTCCAAAACTAAGCTTTAAATGAATTGCCCAGCCCAGCTCTCATGAAATGTCTAACTGAAGCTGGCAAAGGAAGATAACAGATCATAAAGGTGGCATTCTCAGGGAGCTAACTGGTGCCATTGTGCTTTAGGCTCTCTCCATTGCTTCTCTGTGTACCCTTACTTGGAGGGGTTTGTAACTTGGCTGCAAAAATGTTTTCTGGGCCAAACTTGGCAGAAAAAGTCTTAACTTGAGAGCAAATACATTTTAAAACAAATTTCCACAAAAATAAAGGGAAAAATCTGTCTACAGTGAGGCTTTGAGCAATGCATAGTCAAACTGGTAAGCTGATCCGGTAAGCTGCAATATACCCGGGTGAAAAGCCCTGAGGGTTGGCTCTGCCCGTCCTGCCACTGTTCCCACAGAGGAACTGACACCACAGCTGCTTTCACCCTGAAAAAGACAGGTCTATTGCACCAGCTCAGCTAAATCAGATGTGGGCATTTGGAAGAAGCCATGATGCTTGCAAGGCTGAAAAATCTTGCTCTCCTTGGGGCAGCTGCAAGCACAGGGCTAAGAACTCATGGTCTTGGTCTTGCCCCCACTTATGAGAGCCTGTGGCAGAGCTAGAACCCAGACCTTCCATGGAAAAGATTTGGTGGCTTCTCATTTTGTGAGATTTGCAGACACCCTTCTAGCATTCACACCCTCTATGTTCACAGAATGAGTGGAAAAAATCACAACATCCATACCTCCTTCAGTGGTGTTTTCCCTGCAGGATTGTCAGAGCAAGTCAGATACTTGTTAAGCCTCTTTAAGATTCCCAGTACAAGACGCACTGCAGGTTGTTGCCTGTCTCACAAACAGACCACCACACAACGAAGTAAAGCAGTTTTAAGTCACTCAGAGTCAGAGAAAATTAAGCCCTGTCCCACTTACCTGCTCTTTTGATGGCACAGTAGAGAGGTTTCAGCAGTCTTAAGATAGTTTACTATTCTCCGGTTTTGAATCAGGACTTATCCCAGAGACCCTGCAGAGCAAAGAGCCACTAATTTCACCTGAATATCTGAAATACGCAAAGAAATCTTCTCTTTTTATGGCCAGAGTCAGACACCACTTACTTGTATTGCAGCAGTTGTGCTATATGGCAAGGATATATGATGTGGCTAGACCATCTGTGTGAGGCTGTGGGGAAGATTGGGAAGGACTCATGCACTCTCACCTTGATTTTATTCACCAAAAAATGGTAGCTCTTTTTGAACTAAAGATGTTTGTAAATTATAGCTAAATTCTGGGGAGAGAAAAAACATTTGTGATTAATAAGAAAGAAATGCAGAAATTTCAAAATAGTTCAACATTTCCAAAAAGAAGTGTTTAGTTTTTCTGGATTAGATTCAAAAAGCACATTAAAAATTATTCCATTGAAAAAACCCACAAAACAACCCACCAACAAAAAGCAAACCATCCAGAGAAGAAAATGATGGCATATACCCAATAGTTTGGGCCCTCTGTTTGCAATGAGGAGCATTTTGAACATCCTATCTTCCTGGAGAGGGCACTCATTCACCTTTGAACAAATCATTCTGACTTGTCCTTTCTGTCCCCATGTAAGTTTATTTGCTTCAAACCACCCCAGAATTCCCAATATTTGAGTGGTTAGGGGGTACACAGCTTTGGTTTAACATTCCTGTTCTGACTCAAGCTCGAAGAAAAAAGCATCCCCATACTCTCCTTCTCAGTTATAAAGTAAGAAAAAGAGCAACAAAAGGTAAAAATTCTGAAACCACATAACCTTAGTTTCCATTTTGGCCATTGAGATGAAGAATCAAGTAATGGATTGAATGAATTCTCATAGATCAAATGTAAATTTTAACAAAACTCTATACTTTCACAAAAATACCTGTCTTTAGTTCCTCAACATTGTCCAGTGAAATATCATCAAATTAAGTCATTGAGAAACAAGTTCAAACGATGACTTTCACAGAAGTTTTAATGTGGCAACATTGTTCTAGTAGAACTAGAGGGTAGATTTATAAGCTAGAAGATCTAGAAGAATTGAAAAAGAGTAGATTTGTATTAGCTATTGGCATCAAAGTTTATATTATTGTCAAGAAATTATGAATTTCTAGGAATGGCATATAAATGTAGACAAGAAACATTGAGGTCAACTCCTGATTCTGCAGTAGGTAGCGATATCAAGTACTGATACTATGAATTCAGCTATTTCTGTTCAACACAGCTCCTGAGACATTAACTATTATTAAATTAAGCTTCTGGAAACATTTGACTAGATCTCTAGCAGATGCATCTTTTGACCCAATGATCTACTCAAACCAGCTGGTAGTAGGAAATACTATTTCACCTGTCTTTCAGTGCAAGAAGTCTCAGAAACTACTTCTTTGCCAGTTTCCAACATGCAAGCAGAGATGTGCTCTTGGGAGTTCACCTAGATTAACCTCTTCAAGTTTTTCTGCTTGTTTCTTCCTGTACACATACTGAAAATGATGCCATATGTATATGTATATGTATATGTATATGTATATGTATATGTATATGTATACTAAACAATAGGCTTTCCATTGTTTTGTATTGTTGTACCAAGACATTCCAAATGTGCAAATTTTTCCTGCAGAAGACACACCAGTGTTAAAAAAATGAGCCACCTCCATCTTTTGGAATCACAGTAATAATTTGCTTCAGTCATGTGTGAAATTAAATCAAACATAAGTATTTAAAACATTTAATAAAGAAAACCTTAATATCTTTATTTAAGGAATTTCATGGATTCCACACTTAAAGATAACTGCAATACAAAGAAATGGCGGGGTTAAATGTTGAACATATTATAAGAAAATGAAGTTGACGTGTGTAATCTAATATAAACACTGTTAATTGTTTGTTTTTCTTGGTTTTCTTATGCTCATTCTCCCTCCAAGTCACTTGGCGTTCATTCCTCAGTAAACCAATTACTTCAGGGCTCTATTAGATTTACATTCACTGCTCTCAGTCAACTCTCTCATACGCATGAAACCTTATTCATGACGTGCAAGAAAAAGCCTGTAGAGACCTGAGATCCAGGGGATTGGCCAGGTTTGATAGAAAATATGAAACTGAACCGCTGCTAAAGTCAGTCTTTTCAAGACTGCAGGGAATTCCTTTAGAGACACTCAGAGCTTAATTTGCTGTGACTGCAGTGGCAATGTTCAAATGCCTAGGACTGGATGGAGAACTTACAACTCTTCCTCACCGTTTTAGGTTTCTGTTCTAGTTTGTCATCATCCAGCTCAGACACTGGACATCCAAACATCCCTGCACATCGCTGACTGGAGAGATACCAGTGGAGGGTCAGGACATGAGAGGGAGTGAGGAGAGCCTCCTGACTGATGAAGGCTTTTGAAAGCTCAACCATAGTCATCAGCCGCATCCTTATGAAAGGCCAAACATCATTCCAGCTCCTTTGAAAGGAAGCTGGGTTACAATCTTCTAACAGGAGATCAAAGCAGAAGCTTAAAATTAGTTGTAATTAATAAGTTTGACAGCCTTTGAGCTGGCCGCCATTTTGTCTTCACCAAGTTGAAAGAAGACTGCTCAATACTGGTATTTTTCTTTGCCTCATCACTTAGTGTCCATTCTCCCACTTTCTCTCTCAATGCAACAAGATAAAATTTTGTTACAAACTCTGCTATAATTTCTCAGTAATCTGAGAGGATAACCACAGCTGCAGTTTTGAGGTTACCAGCAATTCCTGCTACTGGCAACTTTCCGTCAGTCTTGTTAAGAAAGTTGCCACAATTTTACCACAAGTAGTAAGTCTGTGGCATACTCCAGAACTTGCATACAATTGCTGTTAGCTTAACAAAGTGATCATTTCTGTTAACAATAGCTCTCTAAAACTGCTTGAAAGTCAGGCTTCAGCCAAGCCAATCTGGTTTACATTATGCAAAGTATTTTAATGTGAAACCTTTTAATAGAAATCATCGCTAGAGTCACTTTGAGATTATGCCTCCTATCTGCAAGACATGAAAAATTGATTGTAATACTTGCTTTTTGGATTATTTGTACTACTTTATACACACACACACACACACACACACACACACACACACAAAAAGTCATTGGAAGCATGTTTAGCCAAAACTTAAGTACAAGTTATTTTGTAAACATTATTAAAGTGCATGTTCAGCAAGTCCATTTGGCTGCATTAGCTCATACTTTCATGCAGTTTCTGAGTCCTTCTGCTGTGTTACTTGTAGTACAGAAGAAAATCTATACTAAATTGGGCTTGTGTTGCCTTTTGATTTCATGGGTTATATAGATCTTATATACAAAGTCAGCTACAAAAAATCTAAATCTATTAATACATGGTGATATCTAGAACTAGGTTAAACAGGCCTGGTTAAGGATTTTTAATGAAATGTGCTAAAACTTCATTTAAATTCATTAATTTGGACAAACTTTCAGTTTCTAATGACTTACTTTGCTGAACACCACTGAAACACTGTGAATCGTGGGTTTTATTACATTATTTCTTTTGTTATATCTGCAGAAGTATAAAATTAATTCTCCAAGATAAATTACAATTTAATTAATTATTTTTAGCTGGGACATTCTTCCTGTAGTCCACAAGTCTCACACTTTGATTGAAGTTACATTTTCAAAAAGACTAAACACTAAAAATTTTTCTGTAGAAAGTTAAATAAGTGATTTTTTTTTTCCAGAACTGTTTTTGCAGCAAGTCCAGTCATTTGGCATGTATTCTCTCAGAGGCACATGTAATCAGGCGTGTCATTACATGTACATTTTGCTTACAGTCATGCTTCTTCTTGTTTTATTAGTTAGCATATCTCTGAGAAGTATGGAACACTTTAAACACTGAAGGATTGCGGTTTTGATCTAAGAAAACATTGTGGCTGGTCATATATGACAAGTTCTTCCTAAAATACTAAGGAAATATATATTTTTTTTTTAATAGCAAAAAAATTCACCTATTCAGCAGGTTTTAAATTTTTTTTCAGAGGAGCTTGACAATATATCAAATTGACCAGTCATTAAATGCTGACACTATAATGAAGCTGCCTTCTCTCATGATTATATCATTCTCTCCATTACTGAAAAGACTTTAGCCCAACCATCCATTTTATAGTGCTTTCCTTACTAAAAAGTATTATGTTTTACTGATAAAAATGGAACCAGTCTGTTCTGCAGGGTGAAAATTAATTTTCTAAACATTTTCTGTTTTAAAGGCTGGCACAATAGTAAATCTACAAATCCCAATTAATTTCACTAGTATTGGGTGTCTTTGAAACAGACAGATGCTGGAGTTCTTTTTCTCTACTGCTCAGTGCGAATTTTTGGATTCTGGAAACCAATTAAAAGTGATAGGACAATTATTGGGAGCTTTCACTTACATCACCTTTTAGCCTTTAACTATCATGACACTGCTTAAGTTTGAATCAAAAGAGCACCCAGAAAGACCCCTTACTATTCATTCCGTTCCTTCTGACAGTGGAATTCTAATAGAACAGAAGTGTTGTAAATAAATGGACAAACACTGAGCTGAAAAACATGTAAGCATTTGCCTCCAAAATCTTTATCTTAGGAGTAATCTCATTTTTTTAAATATCATTTGTGCCAGTCACACGTGCATTTGATCATATGACATGCAGCTTGGGCATAATGATAGAAGAGATTGCTTTCATAAATCTTAAGACTAAATGAACTGATCTCCAGGTAATGAAGATCTAGACTATCAGTAAAATATCTCCTCAGAATGATTAATCTTCAGTAGAACTTATTTCTTCCCGACCCGAGGGCAAGTTAAATTTGGCACACAGCTCAACAGTGTTTAGACTAAATGTAGTCTTAATTAGCACTATTAGGACATTCTTTTAGTGGTCCGTGGCCATGCTGACGACTTCAAAAATCCTCTGGCTACGTTTTTGATACAGAACCAGGTACTACATTACTAGTACTGTGGCACTCATTGTTCACTTTCAGATTGAGGTTGAGGCACCCTCTTGCCTATGGGTTTGAGTCCATCCCATACTATACAAAAAAAAATCATCTTAAAACCCTACAAAGAAACATGGATTTGGATGGCTTTCATTATCCAAAGAAAGTGGAAAAGTTATGACCATACTAGTGAGTTAGGAGTTTTCCCCACTCATGATACTATATTTATAAGCCAAAACAGAGTTTCTTGGTGGACTTAAAACATTATTTGATTGCTCTTCTCAAAGTGGACAGGTTTTAAATATGTCTTGCTGGTTTCGGTAGACAAGGTATAATGGTTCTGCTGAGACACACCACATTCCTGGATCCCAATGAAGTATTTAATCCTTACCTTCTTTCTCTTTTCTAGTTTTTAGCCTTCTTTACAGATAGAATATTACACCTATCGATAATCAAGTTGATTTAATTAAAAAGATGCCTTTCAGTAGATCAGCCTTCTGGTCTGTCTCTAAGTTACTCTGTTAATGTGCTCTCCTAATCAGACTGCTGTAGCTGTGTATGAATTCCTTCTTTTCCCAGAACAGTACAGTATATATTGTTATGGAGAAATTTTAAAAGCAGCAATGTAGCATTAAATTACAAAGACTAGCATTTATGCAACCATTCAATGTCCATGGCACAAAATGATAGTCTGCAGTAATATTCCTCCAGGAAGTATTTCCTTCTTGAAATGCTTGGGCTACTTTTCTGTCATGGAAGAATTGACTGTTCTTTCCTAACATATCAGCATGCGTGAAACTGATCACAATGCAATCAGCACAATCCTTGTTCTAATTTAATCTGCACAAGTTCTCTTTGCAAGGACTTCTGATAGATTTTGTAATGACACTCCAGTGAAACAGCGTAGTCCCTTCAACCATGAGTCCCTGCTCCAGACCTCACTGCCCTTCTGTGAGGCGGTTTCTGTGTTTCTCCAGTTTCTCCACACTCAAATACCTTTTCTTTCTCCTAGAGACTCAGAAGCTTGACTATACACCTCATTGCACATGATTTCCTAACCAGATGCAACAACCAACCGAAAGAAAAGTCATGTAACAAACGGCAAATGAGACAAACCTTCTGATTATTCACTCACTTCATATTTTTCGACTCAGAATAATAATTTGCAATTCTTTTCACAAAGAAATTTGTCTTATAATCTGCACACAATAGCTAAGCATTTCTTCATAGCTCTAGCCATTCACTGTAAGTTTTTAACAAAGAAGTTTCTTTCCAAGGCAACATGAGGCTTTTATTCTAATTCACATCATCATTAGGATATTTTACTGTCTAATCCAAACAGATAAACCACAGAGAAGTTAGACAGAAAAAGACCACAGAAAAGAAGTTAGACATCACAGGTAGAAAACAATAGGTAAAGTCTGAAAACTAGTCTGTGATAAGTTCTTATGCACCAGGATTTGCTGTGTCTGTGAAATGGTTCTGCACTTTATCTCAGCTGCTGCTTCAGTTAATGCTTCCCTTGTACTGTCCAAGAGTAACTCTTCACAAGATTGGCTGACACCAGGCACTTAAGCAGACATCAAAAGGTTGCTTAAGACTGCAGAAAGAGAAGTGCTTCTGCACATGGGCCCATATGAGCAAGATAAAACAATTAAAGCAATTCCTTCCACATTTCCAATTCAAACTTTCCTTGCTGTTACATACCTGTAATGTCTACGCAGGTTCTGTTTATGTTCATTAAATACTTGCACAAAATTTATCTACAAACAGATTTCCTAAATGCCCTTTTATCTGCATCTGTTTAGAAAGCCCATCCCAGAGTGTCACTGGGCCACATTTACCCATGAAGCATCCAGATGAGGTTGAAATCCAGTCTGAATTTGCCATGTTTCAAGTGGTTCTGTGCTAATCACTGCATCTCCTGTAATTTAGATTGGTTTTTAGCTTCAAGAGGAAGAAATCCAGAGTAAACTCTTTTTCCTGTCACCATCAGCAGAAGCTGTTGATGGAATATGCTCAGTCACAGTAGACCAGCCAGAATGAACAGACTGTGGTTTCCTGTTCCAAGGAAGGAAACAATTGGTTTTTCCCTCAAGCACACAAAAGAGGCTGCTGCTTTGTAGGTAAACATAAGGAAAGGTGTGTATGCCACGTACTTCCTTCTGCAGCCAGCTCAGTACTGAAAGACCAAGATTATTCTGCGTGAATTCAGGCTCAGGTAACTCAACATGAAAATCCAACTGCTGACAAACTATAATTCTTGAAATACGCACCATGTCTCTGCTCTAAGCAGTGGAAAATTTACCTGGCAGAAGTACAAATTCTGGTGACACAAACAATTGGAGAGGATAATAATATTTAATTTTTCTATATCTCTTTTAGTTGTTAGCTATAAAAACTCTGTATAAAGGTAGGAAAATATTTAATTTTTTTATGCTGCATTTTCAAAAAAATTAAATTACTTCCTGCTTAAAATTAAAAAAACCAGCCAATTATGCTTTAAAAATAAAAAGCAGCTATATTTCTAATGCTGAGTTTTCTTCATTAGATGGGCTAAGGTGTTTTTTAAAAAACCCAGGAGTGATCATTTCATGCCCTGATCTAGGCAGTCAGCCTTAAAGATATTTCCTACAAATGACACATTGCATGTCCTCACTACCCAGATTTGGCAGATCCAAGAAAAAACCTCATGGTTCAGTTACTTTAAATGTTCCACATTGTCATAACAGATGATTGACAGCAACCACTGGATCTATGGTGGAGTGTTCCAACTTTGGATGCACATCTGCTGAGCTGCAGGTACTCAGAAGGGAGCTTTCTCATTTGCATTTTAACAACTTTGAAAAAAATAAACCACAAAAATGTATGCTTTCAGGTTTTAATACCTGCCTTTAATTTAGCTTGCTTAATATTGCTGACCATTTATCATCTTTCATTATTTATATTGCCTTAAATGTTCAGCATCACCTGAAAAAACAAGGTGGTTGGACTACACCCCATCAAAAGTCTTGCAGGCTGCATCATGTCTAGGGGAAAAGGGCACAAAATGAATCTGCACCTGATTTCAGGGTGTTTGGGCTTTCTTACATTGTAGGGAACCAGAGGCAGCTTTGGGTTACTGTGGTCTTATGCCTGCAAATGGAATTGCTATTGACTTTTCACCATCTATTTGATATATTTTTATATTTATTTTATATACACTTAATTTTCTAGTTTGCCTGTAATTTGAGAAAAGCACATGTAACTTTTACAGCCATTGAAGTGCTGTGATAGTAGATGAAGCAGAGGATTAGACGCAATCCAGGGTCTCATCAGGTCTGTTTTTTAAAGTGTCCTGGCCCCTTGCTATTGTATGGATTTTCCTCAATAGTCTGTGAATGGTACTTTAGCTTTCCTGTATATACTTTTTTTGGCTTACTTACTAAAAAGCAAACCACCATACCCTCACTTGTTTTTATTATTTCCTTTACGCATATTATCCCTTTATGGTGATCAGGAACCACAGAGGGCCTTGAGCTCTTGTGAAATTCTGTAAATAAGCCTCTTGATACAGCAGCATCCCATAGGTCATGCTTCCCCAAGCATAGTCCCCACCTGAGTCAAGAAAGCTGTGGCCACTGAGTTTGCTGGGAGTAGGATGAGACCTTAAGGCTTCACCAGTTACCAGGTTGCTCAGTTGCCTCGATGCTGGTAGGAGAGCAGGAACTCGTATGACACGGTGGTGTAGGGGTCCTCAGTTTCATACAGTCTTGCAATGTTAGCCTCATCAGAGAGCCTGATAATCCACAAATGATACTCTTGGCTGTTTGCACTGTTGCCTGGTAATGAAAGCAGAGAAAGGATTCCAGCAGTGAGCCATCACCCTTCAGTCCTTAAGGGAAACCACACATATGAAGAGAGGCACACAATTATGCATGTGCACACATATGACTCCCCATATATCATGAAATGTCTGGCCAGAGCCATGGTTGGCCTGTGGAAAATCTTATCTTGGTTGGATTGAAATATACCTCACCTCTTAAGCCTTTTTCCTTCATGAATGTAGCCATCTTGTTACCTCAGTGAACCGCATTTTATCCAATGCCCTGTATGTTTGAAAAATTATATGGTTAAGCAAGACATTTCATAATCATTAATCTATAGTTAACTTAGCCTGCTGTATTATGCAATACTATGAGGACCAGCTGGGGCCCACTAACCAAAGAGCACTTTTATGGTTTCTCTTAAGGGCCATTAAATCAATGTGATGAGAGCACAGCTGGAAAATATCCTACAAAAATTGTATCAGATCCCACACAATATGTAAAGGGACCACTCCGTGCAACTGCAGACTCAGCACCAAGCACACTCAGCTGAAACTGCAGGTGGAGGAGCATTTACAGCACAGCTCATATCCAGTCCTGAAAATGCCTGCTGCCTCTCCCTTTTCCCTTGTCTATAGGGTTTTCCATTTGAGCCTCACTAACTGCTGTAATTGCTGTGGATCCCTTAGGGGTAGATTAATGGGATCATCCAAGCAGTCTTGTCAGCAATTGCCGTGCTGCCTGCTTAAGCCGTACAAGGCAGAACTTCCTAACACTAATGTAGGGGATGCTGGCACTGCTGCCTCCTTTACCTCAAGGACACTCTGCCAGGGGCCTGGAAACGGCACATTTTCTTCCTTCACATTTTGAAACAGAAGGCAGAAAAGAGGAAAAAGCTATTAATCCCTGAAACCCACACGTTTCACGACTGTTCACACATCATAGATAATGCACAATAATTAAGAAGGAATGCTGTAACTGAGTTATAATGTCCTGCAGAATTAACATCTGATGAAATAAAGCCGATTAGGAGGTGAAAGGCATATTAATCAGAATAGAGCAGACAAAAAACCCCTCACCACTACACCTAGTTCATGGACGCCTAATGGTTTTTAAGCCTCAGAGCAATTTTTTAACACCTTTCTTAAATGTCTATTAGGCCCTGATCCTAGGGGTCTGTTGAAGCTGGTGTAGTTTTGCTGTGGAATTAACAGTGTCTGGATCAGATCCATAAATGAATCAAATGAAAATATGAGCTAAGTTTTGAAAGAACTCTGGTGGTAGGGGTAAAAGAGAGGAAGTGCAGTCCAAAATTGGCATTACAAAATAAAAAACAAAATGAACCAAAACCAAGCCCATTTCTGGGAGATCCCAAGCAGTGGTCCATGGGTATTTTCGCACACTGGTCCAAAAGTAATCACTGTACATGTCTGATAATCACAAATTCTGGGGTGTGGTCTAAATGTATATTAGAAAAACTCAATATGAGAGGTGTTGTTCCTACCAGACCTTACATTCAAATCTCTGCAAGGCATAAACAGGTGTCTTCCTACTTCTAGGCAAAACTGGCTGCAATAAAGCCAGATAGTTTATACATCTAGGCTTATCACAAATGTTTTTTATTTATGTTTCTTTCCTGTCTTTTCCAGAATGAGCAACCCACACAGTCTGCTTCCCTTCTTCACTCCTCTTTATTTATGATACTCTGCTGTCTTTAAATAAGATGCTTCTAAAACAGCTGCTCTCTTCAATGCTGCAGTATTACCAAATAGCTTAGGGTAGCCACTAAAATGAAACAAAGGGGAAAAAAACAGACTGGAAATATGTATGTGTGCAAGGGAGGGCTTTGAAGTAGAAATGAAGGCCACTGCCAAATTAGAACTTAGCTATTGACCACAGCTAGCAGCTTTCCACTTGCAAAGGGAGCCATGATCTTAAAGGATCACATTTTGGCAGATTGCACATGGACAGTAATTACAGAATAGCACATAGTCAGCTTCATGCACATATGAAAAATACATATGCATTTGGAGAACAAGTATGTGTGTTTATGTGTGTGTATTTGAATATACGTTATGTGTATGATTTATGCCATGCATCTTAATCTGTGCTGTATTTCCTATGCATATGATATTCAGGTATACACACACACATAACATACATCTCATTATTTCCATACTGCACTTTGATTAAAATTCCAGAAAGATCAATCCCACCAAGACATCTTTTTCCCTGTCACCCCTCCAGACAAGGCAAAGATGAATCTAGTTTTGTGTAGCTTTGCAAGACCGGAGGACTCCCAGAGCAAAGATTAATAAAACCTTTTTCTGAACCACTAAAGTCTGTGGAAGATTTGTCACTGTCTTCAATGGGTGCAGGATCAAGCTCTTCTCAGATTGAATAGGAAGACTGGGATCAAACATTAAAGCAAAAATCTGTGCTCGAGTGAAGAAAGCAGAACCTTCTTCTTCCTGGGATTTCTTTATTTGGATTTGGATATATCCATATATATATGGATATATCCAAATCCAAATATGAAATATGGATATATATATGGATATATCCATATTTCTATATGGATTGTGTATCCATATAGCAGGAGCCACAGGGAAGAACAGTTTGAAGCGAGAAGGGGAGAGAGACAAGTGGGTGACATAACAAATATCTGCCTCTAGACAATGCACTGAAAAGAAAATTCTGCTTCACACTGTGCTGTCTTTTCCTTCTTGTCCTTGCATCTTCTGGAATTGCATTGAAAACAAGTCAAGGTCTTAATGGAAAACCTTCCTTACAGACACAATGCTGAAGACTAGAAGTGTAACACAAACAAGTGTAACACATTCAGAGCATGGCTGTGGACAGGGGCAGCTGGTGCTCATATTCAATAATTCTTTACGATTTTATGTCTCCCCAATGGTATTCTTTGTGTGTGTAAAAGGTTCCACATTTTCCACAGAAAAGAAGCTTTAAAAAGAACCTCACTTAGTTTTCAAAAGTGCTATTGGTTCTTAAACATATTTTGACAGGCTTGCCGCTGTTAAAATATATTGACATAACCAGAACAGAAATACCCTCTGCAGTAGTTCATGGTTCTTTTTACTGAGGAAATCTGAAATGAGTTTCCAAACCCAAAGCAGGGGAAGTACAGAATTTTTGAATTTTAAAAACACAGAAAGCGAAGCCTCCCTAAGGTATACAAAAACGTAGAGGGAGAAATTCTATCTTCCCAAGTTTTGCCAAATGAAATGGGGAGAGGGGGAATTCATTCTTTTCAGAAACAAAAGAGAAAACAGGAGAGAAAAGCTTGGGTTGTGAGCACCAAGCAGGCAACAGTATTTCCTGCTGCTGCATGCAGTCTCTCCACAGGAAATGCAGTTTTGCACAGGATGCTCTTGGCGTATTGGAGTACTGTGCCTTCAGACCAACACATGACACACAGGAGAAACCAGAAGAAAGCTCTTCCACAATTGTCCATTCATATGTGCCACACTCATAACTGTTACAACACGTCAGGTTTACCAACTCTGAGAAAAATCCCAGTAGAATCCGAAGGAGTTGCAAATATAATCCAGTTCAGATTAATATTCCACCATCAATGGCTACTAATGAAAGAAGGGACAGCCCCTGACATTCTTGCTTTTTCAGCTTCCAAGAGAATGTCTTGCTGTGTTAATCCTTATTCATATCCAGACCACCAAAATGTAAAAAGTGCTCATATACCTTAATAATATTTCAAGAAAATATGTGGGTAATATGGCTTATTCACCTCCATTAAATATGATTAGTGCTTCAATACTATTTCTTTTAAGATTTCTATAAATATTTCATGATGCCTTAGATCAAAATCTGCTCCTTTCAATTTTGATCCCATCTGTTTAATTTCACTCAATTTCTTCCACTTTAAAGAGTATTTTTCAAGAAAGAATATGGTTTTTTCTCTTCTTTAATTACTTCCTCCTCATCTTCCATCCAAAATCAATATTTTTAATTGAAAATAAATTTGATTCAGAGTTTCTGGCAAACTCATATGTTCATTGTTGATACGTTATTCAAAATGAAAGAAAATCTTGAGGTCCCTGCAGAATTAAATTCCAGAGCTAGTAAAAAAATCTTACAAGAGATTTTTCAAAGCTAAATGTTGAAGTTTTTTCAGCTATTGGCCCAAAAGCAGTGAAATACACGAGTAAGCTAGGGACAATGAGCATAAAGAAGATGACAAGAAGAGAGAACAAAAATCTTCCTAAGTACATTGACTAAAGTTTGGAAATATAGAGGTATTACTGGAATTCTATGAAGAATTGGTTATTCTACTTCAAAATTAAAAAGTAGTGGTACAAGGATTTCTCCATTCTGTGTTCCATATCGGAGAGATTCAAAGAAGGCCTACTTAAGCAACAGAACACTTCATTTCAACATAACTGATAATTTAACTAGATCACTTGCTCAGAAAATTAATTTCAACACATAAAACCTTTTAAAATCTGATGATTTAACTAAACCACAACCCCAAACCTGGTAACAAAAATATCCCTAAGGGAAAGAGTGCTTGTTTGCTGTTGCTAATTGGTACTGTCCAGTACTGGCTTCAAATTCTATGGCATAAGTTCGACTTACAATTCACCACAGACTCAGCCTTCACTTTCATGGGGCTAGTTCATAAAGCCAGAAATCAACAAATTAAATTAAATAGGCAGTTGCAAGAGTCTCACCTCTTCTGATTGTCATGGGTTGAATACAGATCACAGTTCAATGAGACAGGTCTTGTATTATGTCTCTGATGTCATATGGAGGGAACCCTTAGGTGTCAAATCTGCTGTCAGTGAAGTTTCTCAATTATCTGGTCATGAACATTCCTAAAGCACACAGGACTCCCAAAAAAACCCACAAATAACCTGTTTCCCCTTCTAACTTGAATCAGGTTCCCCAAAAAAACCCAAAAACCTCCAAAGCAAACCAAAGAAAAAACCCCAAAGCAAGAATAAGTTGTTCCCCTTGAATTCCTCCCTTTTGTCAAGGCACACCCATTTTACACTGAAAACCCCGTGAACAGAGTTGTCAGTCATGATTTAGAGCACCTGTCTTTAGCTGCCAATTCTCCTTGGAAGACAGAAAAGTACCCAAATACCAGGCTACTTTTGATATATTTGATGATGAAATTATTTAATATCAAGTTACTACTTAGTCTTTGGAAAAGACATAAAGGAGAGCTAGTAACTCCGCCCCTACAGGATTATTGTGAGGGAGCTCACCAAGGTGAGTCAGACACAGATTACAGCCTGAAAATAAAATATTTTACTAGAATTTAGGTGAATTCCTTAATTATTGTATGATAGCATTTATTTCTGTTTTCCTTATTTAGTCCATTGCATCTTTCTACAGTTCACCTGAAAGGTAAGAGAAGACAGTAGGCACTACCATCTCTTCTCACTTTTTTATAAGGTCTGGCTTAGTGAATTTAGAAATGTAATCCAAAGTAGAGAAAAGCACTGTCTTTCAAATTCAATTCATCTCATCTATATTCTCTGCATTGCTCACTGATTAATACACTTCACAGAATGTTTTCCATGGATGCCATGTTTACATCTCCCTCCCTCTCTGCTGTGCAAAGAGTTGGCTTGGATATAGGTGCTATGAATTAGACCACTACTGTGTCCAAATATTATTGTGATGCAAAAGGTCAGATTGATGACCCTTTGAAAATGTCTCCTTAGTCCAAGAATCTGTTCTACCACTAAGAAATGGACATTCTCGATGACATGCTGTTAATGCACAAAGGAAAATCTGATCAACTCCCTCCTTCACTCCACTTTGCAAATGACCTTCTGCTTGGGAAAGCATTGTGTAAGCAATATTTCTTTCCTGATATAAGGAACATTATTCAAAATGAAAACCCAGCCCTCCCTTTGAAAGACTTTGGCCTGTGACATTTCCTTTTAAAAAGCACATGAGTATGCTGATTCTCATCTTATTTATACTCAACCTTTACAAATATCAGTGGAATTGCTATGAATTTATACTGCTGTAAATATTTAAACACAGTGCTGAACTCTCATTAGAACTGATATTTTAACCCATTAACTTAATGAGCTATTAACATGATGGGCTGGTCCTTAATTTACTGTGAGATCAGACCAGCAGGCACGGAGCCAATAGAAAAATAACTATCACTTTTATCACTGCCTGAGCTCCTCTAATACTTTTAGTTGTATTTTAGTTGGATTTAGTTGTATTTTGGCATTTGGTGATAGGACGAGAGTTTCTCAGTGTCAGTACCATGAAAGATAAATTGCATCACCTCTCAATATTCTTTTATGTAATACACACACATAAAGCTGTGGGGATTTAAACAGGTGTATCCTTCATTATAGGGATATAAAATGTGTTGTATAATGCTGCTACTGAACACTTTTAGCCATTAAAGAGTTGCCTACTTTACAAATTGAAGTCTAAAAGAAAAGAAGTTGAGAGGAATTAATTAGAAGAAATAAGACTCAAACAAACAAACAAATAAAACCCCCAAAAAACCAAACCAAACAAACAAAAAAGCCTAACAAAACAAAATTAAAAGTTTTCTCCTAGGTTCTGCAACTTTGGAGCAATATCCCCTATGTAAGTCCAACTAGCAGAAATGACAAGTCAGTTCAAGAGCTTACAGGTTGTAAATGTAACTAGATTACAGAAAAATAACATTAAACATTCACTTCTGAGTAAACCACTTACAAAGAGATATTTTAAGGGTAGTTTATACATTCTTAGTTTCTTACATGATGTAAGTACTAAAATAGAAACTTTCCCAAATGAAGTGGAAATATCATCAGCTATCCAATTGGCCTTTAAAGGCTTAAGCTATAGGACTGTGCTTGTATGTGTTTGGGGGTTTTCTTCCCCAAAAGATTATCAAATGGCAGCCAGAGGCAGTTCAAGGTATGGGGTCTTCTTCCCTCAGGCTGTCAATCACATAGCAGCTGCCATTAATCTTAAACGTTTGTTTGGAAAAAAAGATGTCTTGTCTACTTTTTAAACTTTGTGTAAATAATTTTTTAGGGAGGACTAAGAAGCACTGAAACAGGAAAAGCAGTTCCCTAATCCATTGATGTCAGTTATACTACACTGCAAAGGAAGGACAGGAAAGACAGGGGGGAAAAAAGACACTTCTCCACAAGCACAACTGCATTTAGAACAAAATTTTCAATCAGCGTTCTGGTCTGCTTCCCTAGCATCTAGGAGAGAGATTTTTGCGTGGGAACTTCAAAAGCCTGGTCACACAGCAAACAATCCCAGAGGAAATACTTACAATATGGTTTTGTAGGAAAGCATGGATGATCATGGTATTTGGCATTTGCCATTAGTCTGCGTCTGTTTTGATTGGTTATTGATAACACAGCGACAGAACTTCAGTGATGGTGTGGTAAAAGCCATTGACGTTGTCTGGAAAAATACTACATGAAGGACTAATCTAAACTGATCAAGGAATGAGAATCCACCTGGGACAAATTCAGAGCCTAAAACAGGAGGGACATTTTCTTTGAGGACCTTACCTATATTTGCACAAACAAGAATCTGAAAATCTGAGCTAATGGAAATTTTTTAAAATGGACACTGAATGGGGCTCTAGGTTTCTTTATGTTTTTGCTTAGAACTGTTCAGATCAACTTTGGGAGAACACATTTGAAGTCAGAAAATAGAGTTCTGTCCAAATAAAAAAATACAGCTCAATTTTGTCAAAGGAGAAAGGACATCTAAAAATGCAATTAAAAGATACCAAAAAAAAAAAAAAAAAGCAAGCTTGTTTTGGTCTTTTGGGGTAAAATATATTGATATTTCTTGTCTAAATGACTACGTTGAGCATTGCATGCTTTAAAAAGTCAAGATTAAAACAAGCCATTAAAAGTAGTTTTTCAGCTTTTTAAATTGACATTTTGGCACTAGAATTTATAACAAATTTCTGAAGGTCTCCATAAAACAGAATTTTTGCATCCAGTCAGTTCTTTTTCTGGCCCACACTGAGATATAATGGTTATAGCATATGAAGCAATTTTAGCTTTTGAAAAACACATAGAGAATAACAGCCAAACTCATAAGAATCTTAGAAATAATTTAGCCCATTTAGAAAACTCATGGAATTCTCCATGACAATATCAGTTGAATCAAACTAGAAAATAAATTAATTTTAATATCCAAAGATACGACAGACATTTCATTATTTAGCATCACATCTGATTGCAAAAAAAAATATCTGAAAGCTGCTTAAATGCTAATCTCTTTACCAGTTATGTTAATAAGACAGCTCTTAGGAATAATAATAATCATAATACCAAGAAAAGAGTTTCTTTAGTCCAGCATCATGTTTACAATATTAGCCAGTAATGGATGTAGTGAGACATTATAAGAAGACAACTTTTCTAAAATAGTCCTTTCTCCAGTTTTCCTTCCAATGCACCATCTCTTAGGGAGTTGCTGAGGCAGAGGCTGAAGCCTGACCATCAACTGTGAAAGCCATGGATAGATCTATTTTCCCTAAAGACACATAACTGGTTTTGGACTCATTTATACTGTGGGCCTCCACAGCATCCTGTGGCCATGAAAGCAAACATTTGATAATGTATTTTAATTAACTAGACTGATTTTTCTGGCCCAAGTTCAAGTCCATTTCATCTCAATCCAAAATATTTCAGCCGTGGAGGAGAGAGTGTTAGATTTTTTATTTTTTATTTTTTTATTTTTTTAAGATCTTGCTAGAACAAATAAGGATAGCAAACTAAAATTTTATTTGTGGATGTTCTTATTGTAGACCAAAAGCCTTTTGAAAACATCTAATATAAGACTACTTTTAATGAAAACCAGAAGAGCAGAAAAATGAAGTCTTGGTTTGTGTTGTAGTTCACATCCCACCATGTGCAAGCAGTCATTGGATCACTGGATCTTTAAAATTTTATGGGTAGTGGACCTCAAATATAACCACTTCAGTTTAGCCTAAAATATTGATAGGCACCAGACTTTATTATCGTTATTCCAATACAGCCGTATGCATCTCCCCATGTAGGGGTTACACATACATACATAAGAGATAGAGAAAGGACCAAAAAAAGAGAATTGTCTCAAACTGGTCAGATAGAGAAGGAGGAAAACTCACCTGATTCTGTGGCCTCTTCTAGGACTTCATAAATGGTAGGGAAGGTTCACTCAAACAATTTTTATTATTCCAGAGGCAAGAACTAGGGAGAAGGTAGAAATGCTCGCAAAGATTTTTATTTTTTTAAAATTAAAATTTCACAGAAAGCAATCTTGTTGCATAAGAGAGCAATTTCCAATGCAGCACTAGCCAGCACTGATTGCAACTAGAATTTGTTGTCTTTTATTTTGGTTTTGGTTTTGGTTTGTTTGGGTTTTTTCTCTATAATGGCTGCCAAACAATATCCTACCATAACAGATCAAACTTTCCTTTAGTACCACCAAATATAAAAACTAAACTGAGGATGCTGTCAATTCCCCCTTAGAGTGTCAGAACAGGAGCAATCCAAAGATAGCTCTAAGAAGGGATATGATACACCAGAGGATGATGCACTGGCTGGATCTGGCAGATATAAAACATGCCTCTGTGGTGTCAGCAGGCAAAACCACTGCTGAACCTTTGCAGTCAGCAAGCAGGCTTTCTCTAACTGTAGGGACAACTGTTTGGGGGACTAGGCCATGACTCCATCATCTAAGTCTTCTCTCTGTTACATGGGAGTACTAGCAAGCTTCAGGACACCAGTCTTTGACTTCCACTATGGTAAAAATTTTAGATGCTTTCATACAGGACCTTAATAAAGTGCTATTGCCCACATCATTTACTTCCAAAGCAGACCTGCAACTATGAAGTAGTGATAACCACTGTCTATCTTAGTAAATGAGATACACAGAGATTTGCTCTGGCCACTGGTCTTTAGAGGACTGATGAGCAAGCCAGTGGATGAGATGGGCTCAAGCAGTGCAATTACCCGAGGGCATATTGTCTAACTCATTTGAAAGAATCTGGCACAGTGTTTGGACTGGACTGCATCTGTTCTGCCTGCCTCTCTGTGGCCAAGGTATAAAACCTCTGAATGCAAAAATGCATGCTTGTAAAAATTAGTGGAAAACCAATACACTTCAGAGTCAAAAGTCACCAGGCAGCAGAAAGGACACTGAGACACTTACATTTCCTATAATTCCAGCAACATTAAGAAAGGGACTTCTGCAGTCAGGTTGTCCATTCTGCTACATGCCACCTAATCAACTCTGGAAGACAATTGCTCATTTCAAACAAACATGGTGAGGGGACAGAATTTTTAACTAATAAAATTCCTTGGTTTCAAGTAAGCCAGCAACTGACTTATAAAGCATATGCACATTTGAGTTCAACTAGGAGCAGCTTCAGTATAATTCTGACCAGGCAGACAGTTTAGAAGGTGAGAAGGAAGCCAGATTAAAGAGTGTGGAGAAGAGAGACAGGGTAAAGCTGGAGGCAAAGGGGAGCATAGAAAAGGAGTCAGAGTAATAATTCATGGAGTATAGGTGAGAAGGAGAGTGAGCCATCAAAGTGTAAAAGACAGATTTAGAGAGAGATTACTGTGGTGCAAAAGGATACACTTCCACAGCAGAATAGGCCTCACTTGTTCAGCTATTTGTGGAATAACATGTCACATTTATGGTGGTTTGGAGAGGAGATGAAGAATGTGGTGCAAGTTTGGAATGGATGTGTGAATGAGGAACAAACGGAGTTTACAGTCCAGAGAGGGAATATCCTCAGACCATCCCCAGAAATTTTATTACAGACATCTTTCAAAGAGAAGAGTGAAAAAAACTGTCTCTTTGGCTCCTGCTGTCTGAAGAGATATTCTCCTACTTTCCATTTAGCTCATCAGTTTTGCAGAAATAACATCAAGTTAAACCAGGCCCTTGCATTTGCTGTTTCCAGCTCCTATTCAGAATGCAACTGCGAGGAGCATACTGCAATTAAAGTTAGCACCTTTTAAATATTTCATTTCTTTTTTATAGGTCTAATATGCAATAATTGGCAGAACAACTCATTTGAAAATGTGTCATGCCAAAGGAAAACATTCAATATCTTTCCGTTCAATACCCTGAGTATTTTCTCACTCCAGGGTGTAAAAACATTTGTTCTTGATTCACACAGTCATTCCAAATACTTGCCAAATTATGCAAAGAGCCGTCAGATTTAATGATGCAAGTGTTTTATTCCTTGTTATGGAACTCGGACAAATAAAAGCAGTACATTGTAAAAATAGGTAGTGAAGCTACTGCCAAATGTCATCACAAAAAGATATTTTTATAATATTCTGTCCTGTCTGCATTACCTCTCCCATATCTCAAGTCTCCTTAGGGCCTGAATCTATTCTGCAGTGCACCTGTAAAATACAACCAATAACCACTACTTTCATTTTATATAAACAAAACCACTCCTCTCTCAAAGGTTACAGCCTCAATTCAGTAATGTACTCATAGAATATCCTGAGCTGGAAGGATCATCAAGTCCAACTTCTGGCCCTGCAAAGGACAACCTCAGCAATAAGTCACTAAGCCAGTTACTTGAACTTAAGTACAGAATAGTCACAAAAAATTTGCTTTTTAAGGTCCTACCGAACTGAAGTCTCAGCACTATTCCTTTGCCCTCACAGAAAAATGTGTGCCATTCCACGCCAGAAATGAAGTATACATCCACTTGCCTGGTCACGTGTATAACCTTGGAGATAACTTAATCTTTGGTTTGGAGAGAAATAGAAAAACAAAACAAAACAAAACAAACAACTCACTACCTCCAACAACAAAAAACCAATTTTTCTTAAATTTCTTTGTGCTGGATTGTTTTCTGCTTAGTATCCCTTCCAGTCCTGCATCCAAGTCATTTATCAAGATGTTGAAGAGCACAGGGCCGAGGATGGAGCCCTGTGTTACCCCACTAGTGATGGGTCCCCAGTCTGATGTCACCCCACTCACTATAACCCATGGGCCAGTAGCCCACTCAGTGCATGATGTGCTCATCCAGCTGAATGCTGGACATTTTGTTTAACACTATGGACAAAGTGTCTTTGACTCTCCTGCCTACATGACCAGGTAATCATCTACAGCTGGATCATCTTGAAACTGATTTCATCTCAAGATCAGAGTGAGATATGAACTGTAGCTGATTACAGAAGATGCCCAAAAGACTGTTATCATGTCCCTTCTCCTAATTCATGCTTCATGATACTACAAAGTGATTGTTGTTGGCCACAGAAAATCAAGGAGAATATTTTAAGAATCTGGAAATAAAGAAGTTTGTCAAACCCCTCCCTAAGTCTGAATAAACAGTCCACAATTCAGCTTTTAACATAAACAATCTGAAATGATTACAAAAATGTTGACTGGGCCTTCCTTCCTTCCTTCCTTCCTTCCTTCCTTCCTTCCTTCCTTCCTTCCTTCCTTCCTTCCTTCCCTTTTTCAACATCCTTACAAGTATGGGATTTGAACTCTGACATTAGAAATGCATTTCAGACCACAACTGTGCTGTTCATTAAGTGAATATTACCAGCCTTCAGCCATTTCATTGTCTTTCTTCCCAACCTGTAGTCATTTTTGTTGGCAGAGATACCTTTGCAAAATTCGATATGTATTAAAAGTTAAAATTAGTATATTTTTCAGTTTCCACTTGAGTGTGTCAGGAAACTGGGACTGAAAGATTTATAGCTTTGGGTACAAAACCTAGTTAAGAATTAAGCAAGGCAGCACTCTTTCTTCCCAGAAAAAAAAAAAAACAACCCTGGTGTTACAGTCAATAGGACTTTTTTCCATCTAATTCTATGAGAAGAAGATGGTCAGATTTCAAGATGTAAATGGAAAGGGGAAAAACTCAGTGATCCGACTAACTTACTGCTTTTAATGAGAAGGGAGGCACTTCTCAAAGTCATAGCAACTTATCTGCCTTGATTAAAAAAGGTGCAGTACCCCCTTTCAGGCATCAACACAGCCACATCATCTGCAATCCCTGTCCAAATAATCTCTGCAGGCAGTAACAACGAAAGGACTGTTGAGAGTGGTAACCCTGGAATATTCTTTGTCCTTAAACAGAAAGACCACCAGAGGTAAACACCGTCTCTTCCTCTGGCTAATTTGAACTATAAAACAAAAAAGTTATCTCTAGACTTGGTCTTAACTGATCTACTGAAACATTGGAATGCTTTTGAATTAAATTTATAGTACCTCAGCCCAGGACAGTCACTGCAGTGAATATATCCAAGAAATTAGTCCTAAATTAGGATTTTCCAAGCAAAAATCAAGTCTTGCACTCGCCCATGTTCTCTCTGAGTAATTGTATTTCACATGAGACAATAAACAATTAGGGATTTGGGGCAAGTTATATTTGCAGGTTTTCTTTCTCAACTTCTTAACACAAGACACCCTTTTTTCTTATTTACAAGTGCTGAGAGTGTTGTTGGTTACATTGCTCAAATTTTTCCTTTCCAAGCAGACAGCACACTTTACTTTTTGACCCTTTTCCACCCTCCTGTCCTCAGCTCTAGTGCTATAGTATGACACTGGCTTTGCTTCTCAAAAGAAAGAGAGAGAGAGAGAAAGACAGAGAGGAACGTATTTTTCCGTAAAATAATAGCTCCCCTTTTGGCAACAAACAAAGGAGAGAAAAAGTACATCCAGAGAAACTGAACTCTTTAAAAGTGCTTTTTTGCTGTTTGATGACATAGGCATGAAGCCAAAATTCACCCATTGTACTTCATGTTCAAAATTTCTTCGCACAGCTCTAAATTGCTGACAGCTCTTTAGCTACAGCCATGCTACCGGGCGCCATTATAATAGTTCACCATACCATTATGATGTGTCAGTGTTTATGACCTGTATCCCAAAACTGGATGACACTCAAATCTATTGACTGCCTATAAATCACTTTTTTGGAAAAGATTTAAAGTTCTGAGATTACGAATAGAATTGCTATTGCTCAAGTGGCCCCATCTAATCTTTTTTTCATTGAAAACACAGAAAGGTTATGGAATCATAAAGCCCATGTGGAACAAAACACAGGAAAATACTTATTGTTCTCATATAGAGGAACACACATAATACCCGCAGTTGTATGAAGGCCCAGAGGGCTTTTTTTATTGGTTCATGGATGAATTTCTTATTGCTACTGAATAAAGTGTTCTTGACATAAGTATTTGACCTCTAACACTAGCAAGATTTCCTCTTGGTGGCCATTAGAATATAAATCGTACTTCATTAGATCACAGAATCATAGAATCACAGAATATGCTGAGTTGGAAGGGTCATCAAGTCCAACCCCTGGTCCTGCACAGGACACTCCAAGAATCACACCATGTGCCTGAGATCGTTATCCAAATGCCTCTTGAATGCCTCAGTGAGTTGAGGTGATTTCACTCACCTTAGCCTTGAAAAACTTGAAGGCATCCTGAGCAGAGCAACCTTCTTCACCATCAGTGATAAAAATTACCAAAAGGGGGACAGCAGGAAAAGCAAAATGAGACGTTGCTGACTCCTTAGAGTTTCTAGGTCTTCAGTTCACCTGGCTGAGTAATGCCTGTTTGTATAGTCAGGCAACCAGGAGAACAATGTGCTTAGCCCTGGGATTACCTCTCCCTCATCAGCCCAAGCCTACCTACTTGCATGGAACTAAGCACAAGTAGTGCTTTGAAGAAAGGATCAAATTGCTTTTCTTATTAGTGTGAATGTCCTTTGAGGATTTCAGTAGGCACATCAAGCTTCAGTTGACAGTTAAAAGTGGAAGTTAACCTCTTTCTTATCCTAGAGGAAGCCTTAATTGATGTCATTCTTAATTTTATCTTTTTGTTTGTAAACTTGGTATCTCTGTTCAGTTCACCACAGCTTCTGAGGACTTTTAATTAAATCATGTAACTGATTGGATTGAAAGGCATTTGTTCCAGTTTTGCTGCACATTTTTCAGAAGAATTACCTATAGGTACTGGCTTAGCAGAAAATTGTCTCCTGATACTTTTCTGAGTCTTTCCTGTGTTTTCTGTACACCTCTGGTTCTCTAACACCATTTCTTAGATCGTATCACATCTAAGATATCCCCTATCCTCCTCTACCTTCCCAGGGATATTCTGTGATCCTGTGGCCAATAAGACAGAAAGCCAGGAAAAAAACAACATTATTGGCAGCAAAGAACTATCAAAACTTCAGTCCAATGAGTTCTAACAAGTTCTGTGCCTTTGGTTCCATTTTTCAATTATAACAGTTGTTAAGTCACACCCTTCTGAGTTATTTCAGTAATAAATCACTTTGTCCATTTGGAAAGTTCCCATTCCATTCTGGGAAGCACTTCCAATGGCTGTCAGGAGCCCGCACCCAGTTTATGAGATAGTCCCGCTGGACAGCAGAAAACACACACAGACCATGGAACCACCATTGTGACTCTTTCTGTACAAAATTCACTCTGGTTTCAATGGTAAATCATATAAAAGCCCAGAGGAAATGCCAGGCAAGAGGCAGAACATGGTACTTTTTTACTGCCTTTCTGCTGAACAAAGGCTGGGGTACCTGCAGCATCTGCTTACAGCCAGCATCTGGCATTTCTTTAAGGAGGAAAGTCACTCACCCTCAGCTACCATATTTATGTTCAGTATATGTGAAACAGCTTGAGTTAACAAGGTTTTCAAATGGCTGCACCACATGAGACCTCCAGCTTCTCGAATGAATTGTCTGGAAAGGTAGTGAAAACTGGCTCCTGGTACCTTGGTCCTTCACCAGGATCTTTCCTTTCATCTTGGCTGTGTCAGAGAGAAGGTACTCTGCTGAGTCTCTATATGCCTGATCTGCAGGTGGAGCACTAAAGCCACACTGGTCATACAAGTATCTGCTTCTCTTCCTCCATGTGGTTCCTCCAGTAACTGGGACATATTGGTGAGTCTTGTGTGTATTTTCAGAAACAGGAATGGGAAGAAAAATCATGAAGCTATGCAACCTGAAAGTACTAAAGATACACAATCACTACCTATCAATCACTTTTTTATTGAGTAGAAAGTAGATATCAAGTATAAAAAAAAAAAAAAGCTGAAGGAGTGGACACCAGATGGAAGAACTACAGAAACCACTTCTACTCATATCAGTTACAACCAGCAAATACCTCATGGCACTGTGGGCCATGGATTTCTGAGGGGGCACAGTGTATGATCCTGCAGAAAGATTTTAGGTATAGTGAATCTAACTCTTCAGGCATGAACGATAAAGATAACTTATGCTGATGTAGTTAAATACTGAATCTGAAATTAAAATATTTTCTTTAGAAATACTGTATTTGTACCTAATCTATAAATACAGGACAAATGATTCTGAGGACAGGAAAATGCCATCTACTTATACACCTGACATGGAAACAGCAGAGACACTGAGCAAGTCTGACCTGGTCCGAAAGAAACAGCCATTTTCAGGGCGTTTCTAACATTAGCAGAGAGCACTGCAGGCTTCTGAAATAGCTACAGGGACATAGATGAAGAACAATATGCCGTGTCATGGCTGGCTGGTGAGAACAAGGCAGAGGAGGGCTTGAAATGGAGCGAGTGACGAAGATGGATTGATTTGAATGATGTTTAAATTTGGTTTATTATGGGGCTGCGATTGACAATGTTGCAAGCTGCTCACCTCCCAGAGAGATAGGCATGTGGGCCATTCTTTGATTTCATAAATCATCCAGGAACATACCCAGAGCATTGACCTCTTATGGGGAGGGAGCTGAGGGCATCCAGCATAATTTAACACCGGCATGTCGGATGGCGTCCAGTACAGTTTAACACTCCTTAACCTCTGCCTCATTAGACATCTGTCCTGTCATTTATCTTTCTGTTTATTTTTCAAGTGATATATTATTGGTAATAACTAAGGAATGGGCACTGATGTTACTCTCCACAGAACTGCCATTAGTCAGCTGGAAGTCAGGCCAGCATCTCTCTGAAACTGGTACACAGAATAATTTTTAAAGGATTTTAGATATTCTTTGCCAAGCAATTTCATCCTGGCACGGGCAGCTAGCACCCCTATTATATGATCTTTTATTTATTTTTGCTCTTTCCAGACCAGATTTTAGGAGTTTTAAAACCAGCAAGTATTCTTACTGTTGGTAATGAGACCTGATTTTTTTTCAGCAGAAACTTCATCCTGTCTGCGACAACCATGGCTAAATAAGAAGCCAGCAGGGAAATGGCAGGGTCTTCCATTCCAACCACATATATATACGTACTTGTATATGGAGACAAATACATACACACACACAAACACACATGCTCACACTCTTCCCTCCTTCCTAGGTCATCGCCAAAATGGCAGATATTAAGACTCCTTTCTAAATGCAAATAGTTTAGCACATTTATAAGTGATTGAATATTGGAGATTTCATTCATGCTGCCTTTCTTTATCAAGCAGCAACTATTTTTCCAACATTTGGTATTATGTTATTTGGTATAACTAACTCAATAGTTACATTCTGGGAGGGGAATAAAAAGCAAAGAAAGCATGAGGCCACAGTGAAGGGAAAATGAAGTATTAAACACTTTTTCTGTGTTGTGTAACAAATGTATTTTGATACTGGATGGGAAGTAAATTCCAACAAAGATTCTTCTATGGTACACGTGGTACTAAGCATGAATTTGGATTTCAAACAGATTATGAAGAAGCTACAAGTCCAAAAGGACCTGTAAATTAAAAAAAAAAGGCTTTCCAGATTTGTTTATATTGTGGATATTTGTGAGTCAGCTCTATAACAGCTGTAACACCTTGAGAAAATATTGATCATGGGTTCTTTAGCTGAATATCAATATTTTGCTTTTAAATCCATCATCACATGAAATATATTGAAATTTTCAGCAATAACAAACAATTTTATATGAGCAATATTACCACTGAGACACAGATTGAAATAGTTAAGGAACCCACTGGCTGACCTGAAACGTCCTCTATTTAAACACGTACACACACACATGGAAACTTTCAGAAAAAAAAATCCCCAAAAAAATATGAAATGTCCTGAGAAACTGCATGAGACAGGTATCCTTGACATTTGGATTATAGCGATGAAAAAGCCCAAAATGATGGGAAACAAGCCTGGTTGAGGCAGGCAAGCACAGCCAAGAAGGAATTCACTGGGTGGGAGGGAGTTCGCCGGGGTACCAGAAGCTTTACTTTCCAGATGTACTTTATTTATAAAGCTCTTAATCCTTTTAAAACTACCTACATCCCACACAGATTTGCCATTGCTTTATTGCTTAATTAATACCATCATCTCAGGTTTTGTCTAACACCATGATTAGAGAAAAAAGCTACATAGAAATGCTGCCAGATCTAACAGGACACAGTGGAAGAGATTTTGCTATCATAAGCAAGACCTCTGCTCTTTCGCTGCTTTGTTTCATGCTATGCAACTGGGCATTTAGCTGTACTTTTTTGAAAGTTGGGATCATGTAACTGGAGTTTAAAACTTGAGAGCTGCTGTCACCTTGACTCAAACTCTTCAGCTACTTCATCAGCAGTGAGAAAACTGCATGTACCAGGGAGCCACAGGCAAGCCTGTGCACTACAGGATGCCCTTCTGAAAAAGTAGAGTGATCAGAACAAATCCAGTAAGGTGTTCCTGGGAGTATGAAAGCCACCAATACAAGGCCCTCGTGAAATCTCAAGTATTGTTGGCTGTTTGGGTCACCCACGTTGACAGAAAGGGAACTCGTACCAGAACAGGTGTAGAAATGGCTGCTGGGACCATCCAAGTAACAGAGAGTTTATTTTACAAGAGGAAATTAAAAGACAGTGGCTTATTTAGCCAAGTAGATCCAAGTCTGAGAGGGGATACAGTCACTCTTTGTAAATACAGCTGGAGGATAAACACCAGAAAAGGGAAAGAGCTTTTTAAGCTTAAAGACAATGATTTGGCGTAAGAACAAAGAGGTATTAGACAACCATTAAGAAATTCAGGCTGGAAGCTAGATATAGATTTCCAGCTCTCATGAAGGTGAATTTCTGGACCTACCACCCTTTTGTAGCCTTGTGGTCAGAATTCACCACTAATTTTCAGTGGATTATGTAAGATTTTACATGACAGAGTGCAACAGGCCAAACACACCCTGTGCGTCAGTGCCCTTCTCAGCTCTTCCCACCCTTTCCCAGACCGCCATGATTGTAAACCAGTCCAGACCATATTTCTGGCTCATGTTTCTGCCTTCTCTTCCTTTGGAAACCAGGGCATGAAAGGCACCAGGATGAAAATAACTCATACCATGCCCATATTTCAGTAGTGTCCCCAGGTGGGTGTCAGGAAGCACTCCCAGCTGTCTAGGTATGTGACTGAGGGATCTTGCAAAACTCTCTCAGTCAGAAGAAGCCTCCTGGAGTCCCTTTCTGCCCAGCACACGGACTGAACTCTGTACTCATTGCCTAATCATACTTACGAGCAGCATTTAAATGTTTGTGTGTTTCTCCTAATTAAGTGCCAAAAGTTTCGAGCTTTCTCCTCAGCAAGGAGAGACTCAACCCAGCCCAACTTTGACGCAAATCTAATGACACTAATCAAGCTACATGAGTCAAATCTGGCTCATTTTTTTTCTCCCATTAGTAATAAGATGTAAAGCTTTATTTGGAAAGTACATAATAAATAACAATGTCAACAAAATTCATCATTTCCACAGCA
Organism: Aleadryas rufinucha; assembly: GCA_013397815.1. NCBI lineage: Eukaryota > Metazoa > Chordata > Aves > Passeriformes > Aleadryas > Aleadryas rufinucha. The sequence goes on along the minus strand of VZTH01016555.1, from coordinate 1,120,829 downwards.
TTACCCTACAATGAAAAGCAATGATGTTAATAAAAAGCAGTCCATAAACAAAACACTGTTTAGCTCTGTGTTTCCAGTTAAATTCTAAAGCTTTTAATTGTTGTATATTGTTGTAGAAAACTGATTATTCAGAATATTCTGAATCTATAAATGCATCTAATGACTCGAAAAAAAAGAAATTTTAGATTTTATAGTCTTCTTTTATTATTTAAAATCCCAGACAGGGTTACTATAACATACACAAAATAGATTTTGTTTAGCAAGAAATTTAAAGAACAGAATTCCTGTAAACAGTAGCATAACATTTGGACACAATAAATTCAGCTTCCCTTTCTATGTTAATGATATTCTGGGTAAATGCCTGCAGATCATTTACTTTGGAAAACATTTGATGAAAAAATATGAGGTTTTGTTCAGGTTCTGTCAGGATAGATAGCCTGATCACTAGCCCTGGAACAGACCCCCCCACACACCCAGGCACTCACCACATGACACCGAACCTGAAGAAAGCCTCCATCTGAACCTCCCTCCAGACTGTGGTCACAAAGCCTTGAAACTTGACTCATACCTGTGCAGAGTTATCCTCTACACTGCAGAGAAGAGAAAGGTGTCCTACCTCACCCTGTAATAGTAGTATTTTTATGTCCCAGATGATTCAGGCAGGAAGGGGTTGGTGGGAGATATTTTCTTTCTTCAAGAGAACAAAATCCTTGGTCTTGGTGCAGTGTGTATCCTCAGCACGCTGGGGCATGACCAGCCAAGGGGCACAGAACAGGTACTCAGTGTTGGTCTGATGGACATGGTGCTCCAGGGTATCACCTCTGAAACCTAACACAGATGTGTGCACTGACAACCTGCAAAACTTGTGCTGAGGACAGGTCCCCAAAGATACATTTGTTTAGCCCCAAAAGTGGACATGTCTGAGATACAGAGATGACGTGAGTGGGGTGGGGTCAGTTGTCTGCTCTGCCCAGACTGGCAAGGCTTATGAGCACAGTGGGAGGGGGGGACTGAGCTGGGAGACCCCTCCAGTCCACCTCACTGAAGGGCTTTGTGGCCTCCCACAGCCCAGGACTACACCACATGTTCCACCCTTGGCATCAGGGCACGACTCCGCAAACCAAGATAATGCCCAAAGTCAGATCTGCGCCATTGATGGGCTTCAGCAGCTCCAGGGGTGTTTGACATGAGCTGCCAATTTGTGTTGGAATCACTCTCCAAAGAAATCTTTAAATAACCATACCAAGAGTGTGTGAAAATGACCATGAAAGTACATTCACTGATCAAAAATGCCAATATCAGAATAATTCTTGAGAAAAATTACAATATGTTTATTTTTTACAAAGGTATTCTTTTTTTTTCTGGTTCATACTATTAACAATCCATGCTGTCTCAGCACAAATGACTGACTATGGACATGCTCTTGTTCACGTGCTGAGACACCACATATAGACTCACTCTGAGGTGGTTACACCAGGATGTCATCCGGACCTGCTCCAAACCACAGGAGAAAATGACAGCGTGGTAAGGTTAAATATCAGCTTTGCAAAGGACTCTATCAATAAAGTCAATAGGAAAGATCTTCCAAAAGATGCAGATATGGATCAGATGTCTTATTTTCCTCCAATCTCACCTCTAAAATTTGTTTACCACTTCAGGTTCATGAGGAGTGATATTCCTTGCATAGAAGGTTTTGTCTGTCATTCCATCACACATGTTCCTCTCTTTCAAAGATAACTTTTTAGTCCTCAGAGTCTGCTGCAAAAATGCTGCAGTTTTGTTGTTGTTGCAAAGCAATGAGTGCAGGAATGTGAAATTACCAGCATTCACAGCAAGTTCATTTAGTCTTCAAGTGTTTTTGTGGAATTTTTTAGTTAGACAACCCTGAATTATCTTTAGATGCATCAGTTAAGTTATTGAAGTTTCCCAACTATTTCTGTTGGAATTCAGCTTAATTCTAAAACAATGGTACAGAAATTTGGAAGGTACATACATTTCCAAGAAACCCTATAAATTTCCAGTCTAATTTAGGTCCCTAGGTGCCCAAATTATTTTTTCCAGCTGCACTTCACAATCAAAGTTATTTCTAATTACAAAAGGTCTTTTTCCTGATGCCAGCATATGAAGCAATATCATCTGATGTTGATGAGTTGTTCTTTGTCTAAGGAGATTACAATTATCATTGTACACAACCTTCAGAAATTCATACCCTGAATGAGTTTCCACTGTTTCTCGCAATATTGTCTCTTTCTTAACTTTTTCTATAAATCTGCCACCCATATTTAAATAAAATACATGCACAATTCCTGAACAGGGAGGTTTTGTACAATAGCATTTAGTGTTAAGATATTAAGGGAACAAGTCTAGACACATGATGAGTATCATATCATTCCTCATCCCACCACATCCATATACTATAGCTGGATAATTTCACTGTGGCACCAGAAGGCTGTGCTTTTAATTAACCAAAACAAAATCCTCTGTCACCTCCAAAAATACTGTTGCCTTTTCTCCTGCATAAGGTATGGTACAGCTCTTTCTGAAATCTTCAGACTTGCTGACAGAGCAAAAAGCAAGGAGCCAGATAACCTCCTTCTCTCCCCCTGAAAAAGGCTGTTGAGCATACCTAACAGTCCAGAGCTTGCCAATTTTTATCCCTTCTTAGAACAACATCTAACAAATGTAAAAATTGCATATTTTTTTAAAATTCATGTGGAAAAAATCAAACTAAATGCAATGTGTCCAAATGGCATTTCAGTTATACAAAAGAATCTTCTTCATTCAGGTTACAAGATGGTGGTTTACAATGAGTAGGGCTATATGGTGAAGACATTAAAGCACTGAATTATAGGTCAATGTCTGAGTTGATATAAATACAGCCAAAAAAAGAAACTATGCTTTCGGTTGAGGTTTGGAATAAGCGGTGAAGCAATGAAGCAGAGATACAAGAAGGCTGTTTTGAATGGCAGGAGCTTAAGAGAAGGTGATTATCAAACCAGTGGTGTTTGGAAAGAATCGAGAATCAAGACATAGCAAGCCTAGAAGAGCAAGAGCAATGGCAGGCAGGCAAAGATAGGAATGAATTTCTGAGAAAAATGACAGAAATTTGAGGAGGACTTTCAAAATAGTACAGAAACACGTAACAAAATTTTAATGATACTAAAGTGTTTAAAAGAAGAAGACAGGTCTATAATCCAGATGTCTCTCTGTCATTACCTGATGCACAGTAACAAAAGTCACAGACTCACTGTTTCCAATAAAGGGCACCATTCCACACTATAAAGTCCAATTTCCGAAATATTGGAAGAAAGATTATTTTTGGAAGCATTACTCCTTTGTAAACTGATTTACCAGCTTTTCCAAAGAGCAGTATAAGAAGCGTTTATGAGTTCTTATCAAATATGGCTTCATTTATTTGTCAGAAAGTTCACAGAAAGTACAGGAAGTGAGCTACTTTATTGCTTACATCAAGGGTGGGGGCTGGGATTAATTGTGTCCCTACATCCTTGTCCAGTAGCTGCATTGTCTGAAAAGAAAAANAGAGAAGAGAGAAAAGAAAAAGGCATTTCTGTGTAATCACATTGCACTTGGAAAAGCCTTCCTCATTAGCTTTCAGACATTAGAAGAATCTGTGTTCCTTGTTAAAAGAATAAATCTTGGCAAACTACCATTGTGACAGAATGGGTTATATCTGTGTCAAATTATGAAGGCTGTGTTGTATTAAGAGTGCAAACAAGCCAGGACATGCCCAATTACAACCTATTATACTGAATTCATATGGCTGCCGGACCTAAAAAGATTTTTCACACCTCAGGAAAAGGCTAATTCCCATAAAGCCTACATCCCCTCAGTTTGGGTATGCTTATAGGTGCGGATGTAAAGGGACACATGTGAACTCTGCCTGTATTTGGAGCCGGGAGGAGAGGAGCCAGCTCCAGTACAGAAGCCACGTAGGATATGTCTACACAGTCGATTGCAGGCAGATGTGAGCTCCCTTAGCCAGCACTCTGAACTAGCAGGCAGAGTTGTTAGCCATGTTTACTATGGCACAGAGTCATTTTTGAAAGAAACAGAAAACAAAAAACAACAGCGTTTTAGATCTCTGTCCTGCCTTCCTCATAAAGGTCTGGGTTGAGGCCTCTCCTTGTCAATACAATTTGCATTGTAATGCCAGACAGCACTTATTGGTTGAGGCTCAGTGTGTTCCTTGCTGCAATTTTGCAGTCTCCAGAACAAACGCTGCCCACAAAAGTCACACACTCCCGCACTAGTACACCACCAATCTCAAACTATCAAGCAAAGCTACTCTGCAGCTCCCAAAATAAAACCAGCCCAGTCTAGCAAGACTGGAAGAAGAAGGCAGATTCTGTATCTATCCAGATATGCTCAAAAATGCCCATCTTTTTCTCCCTGCGGCAGCTCTGCTCCTGTGGAGTACAAACACTGTGTAGAGGAAACCCTACAGGAAAGCAGGGTTCTGGTCCTTCTCTGCACAGTGTCACCACTGACTTTGAAGATTTGTAAATGAAAGGGACCAGAAGGCTTGCTGGCTTTCTTCTCTGAAAATTACTGCTGGTTACATCAGTGTTTCACTGAACCTTAGCTACAGACTAGGAACCCCATTGCAGCCAGTGCTGCTACAACCTTCCAATGAGATTATAAACTAATTAAAGCAGACAGGACTGCTGGGAGGCTTAAAGCATTTTTCATTGGCAGGGTATAGAGTGGCCTGAGCACATCAGTAGCTCTGTCACGTCTATATATTAGGGAGAGAATGAGATCACATTTGAAGGCTCAGAGTCCCAAGACTTGTTTATAACATGATATTTAACTCCCACATGCTGCAAAAGTGAATTATTCACTTTATGTGTTATATTTCTTTGCTGAGCACAGCAAAGGAGTTAGACAAAAAGCTGAAGCTACACAATCTGGTGCAAAGGTGTGGAATGTGGCATGTGTAAGCAGCAGGGTGAGTAAGTAACTAATGTGCAAGCAAGTAATTAATGGAAGTCTGAAATACCTCTGAAACACTGTCAGGGATTTTTTAAATCTTGATTCACCTTACGTGAAGTCTCCTGCAGGACTGTGTTAGCTTTAGAGTCTGTGCACTTATTGGAGTTTCCCAGGTGCACGAGACTGAAGAACAAGAAACATTCATGACCATCCCATACTAAATAAAACCTTGTTATTAGGACAGTCACCTAACAGTAATTCTGCTCTGGCTGAGCCAGTGACTAACTCCAGATGGAGTTTTCCATAGCATATGAGTGCTCTGTATGTCTCGCTCTTGTGAGAGAAATGTTGGGACAACTCAGTCACCCTCTCCATCCAAAATTCTGACCTGTATTGGTGGCATGTCAATACAAAACAAGAAAAATTAGAACCTAATAATTTTAAAGAGCAGGGAGAGGGAGAGGGAGAGGGAGAGGGAGTGAATGCTGAATAATAGATCCTCTGCTGGATGGGATGTAGTGTCAACATGAGACAGGTGACCATGGAGATAGGCACTCAGCTGGACTATAAATAACTTCTTTTTAAGAAGGCATTTCACAACCAAGGCCTGTATTTTGTCAGCTTCCTCATTAAGTGCACATAGCTGTACTATGCAATTCATTTTTCTGCTGTCTAGATCTAGGTTAGATAAAGTGCAATGAGTATCTATTTCCAGAGCTGGGAGGAGTTTGGAAGCATCATCCTCAGTACCCTAAGAAGGATAACATGCTCAGCAAGCACTATTCAGTTAAACATGATGATGAAAAACAAGGTGCATTGACAGAAATCTCAAAAAGAAGTTAGAAATACTAAATGCAAACCATGACATAATACTGTGAGGATGGATGATTGTTAAGTGGGAACTTCAGCATAAATGCTCACCCCATTCTCTTGAACAGAAAGAAAATATATAGCCAGGAGTAACACTTATAAAATTTTCCCACCTTGGCAACAAAAGATGCATAAAAGTCAGAGGTGATAAATGTCAAGGAGCATCCAAAGAAGATCAAAAGTAAGGTGTCTGTGAATAAGCATCCAAGAAAAATATCTCAGCTTCTCTCTGAGACAGTAAAGCTCCAGAGTAAAGCTGTGTGTATGTGTGTACATGCGATACAGCTTATTTAATGAAGGTCTATAAGACCAAATCATCTTTTATAATCAAATTTAAGAAAGATAATATAAAAATTATGACAGAAAGTTATGAAGATGTGAATAACTTCATATGTCATTAATATCTGGAATAACTTTGCTTGGTTCTGGATAATTTATACCAGAATAATAGAGTGAAAACAGAAGTCCAGAGATGAGTGTTAATTATTATTAAGCACACAGGATGATTCCCTTTCAATGACACAGTGAAAAAATTAAGATTGAAAGCAAGGACAGAGAGGAAACAATGACTGGTGCATATTACAGAGAGTGGAGGCAAGGACAGGTAGCCTGGGAGGAACATAGAGAAATTGTATGAGCATCTAGGGATCTGGCTGCTGAGACAGTTTAGGAAGGCTAAAGCCCTGATAGTGGTACACCTGGCCAGAGACATCAAGGGCAACAAGGAAATCTTCCATAGCTACACTCTGGTGAGACCCCACCTAGAGAGCTGCATCCAGCTCTGGGATCCCAGCACAGGAAGGATACTGATGTGTTGGAGAGGGTGTAGAGGAAAGCCATGAATATGATCAGAAGACTTCACTCCTGTGAAGACAGGCTGAGAGACCTGGACTTGTTCATCCTGGAGAAAAGAAAGCTACGGATTGGCCTTCTTGCTCCCTTACGGTACCTAAAGGGCACCTACAAGAGAGCTGGAGAGGGAGATTTTGCAGAGGCATGGAGTGAGAGGACAAGGGGGAATGTCTTCAAACTGGAACAGGGTATGTTTAGATTAGATATTATATTAGACATTAAGATGAAATTCTTAGTATGAAACCCTTCTAAGGATGGTGAGGCATGGGAACAGGTTGCCCAGACAAGCTGTAGGTACCCTGACCTTGGAAGTTTTCAAGGCCATGTTAGATGGGGCTTTGAGCAACCTGGTATAGTGGAAGGTGTCCCTGTCCATGGCAGGGGGGTTGGAAGTAAATGATCTCTAAGGAGATAGTCTCTAACTCAAACCACTCTGTGATTCAATGATTTGTAGCAAAGCTATAGCTGAGGATAAGATCTCCATTTCGGGATGCCGTGTTTTGTATTGCAAAGCTGCTGTTCTGAGTCACAGTAACAACTGAAAATTTCCAAGTCGTTCATAAATGAACATTCTGAAAATACAGCTTGATCCAGGAGTATCAGAATATTTAATATGAGACTCTAAAAACATAATATAAAATCAAATGTTGAAATGAAATAAGATTTCAAAATGAAATGCAAGATGGGACTTTTTGTGTTTCTGGAACATTTTTTCCAGTTTTCTTTTGTAACAAAATTATACTGAATCTGACAGTTTTATTAAGCAATTTTCATTCCAGCAAAAATACATTCTCTACTTGAATTTGGTTTTATTAATAGAGCTGTGGCCAACTATATTCCTACTCCTCATTCACTTGAAAAAAAAATAAAAGAAAGAAGGATATCCAACAAAATTATCAGGCAAAATATTTAGCACCAATAAAGGCAAGTAGAGCCATAAGTTTCAGCTCAGTCCAGAGTTTTCCTAGGAATCAAAACCAGATGAGATATTTAAAATGGGCAAAGAGTTTCCACAGAAAACATTTACAAAACAAAAGGTACCACATAGAGCATAAGTCAAACATTATTGATTAGGGAGAGACTTTCTCTCCAAATGAGTTACACTGGACTGCCTGCTATGGCATTTTATCTACTTTTCCTGTGAAATTTTTGATGCCACTCAGAAACAAGTAGTGTATGAATGGACAGACAGTCGGCCTGCTGCTATTTGATTCTCTCTCTGCTACTGTGCATCCTACATGAAGCAGTGCATATGTTTTGCAGGCTTCATTACTGGAAGACCCATTTCTCCCACACTCTCTGTCTCCAAACCTTTGCATTTGCTCTTTCAGAATAATTAAAAATTTGGCTCACAATCCAACAACTCCCTCATCCATAATCTTACTGCTTGGAGAGACCTCTTTTGGAGATAGTTTTCACTGAAACACTTCCAGAGGTCACCAGTTTCCTCTGCTGACATAGGTCTAGCCATCTCTTTGTACTTTTTTTACTGTGTTTACTTAGTCAGATGACTTTTATGCCACAGTTTGCAAGTCTGCTCATTCCTTTCAGCAGTGTTTCCTCCTCTTGTTTAAAACTTGCTGAGTGCCTTCTTACATTTATGAGGGAGCCCATCTACAGTTCAACCAGAACACTAAATATGTTATACATTCTGTTTATAACATGGCCTGGAGAACTGTAGTTAACAATGCAGATTAAAAAAAAAAAATGGCTATAGTGTTCCTTAAAGGAAAGAATTAAGAGGGAAGCTCACAAAAGTGCAATTTTTACAGTCAGTCAGACAGACGCACTTATCTGCTTCCCCAGCGTTACCTCATAGGCAGTAAGACACTTAGCTGCAAAATTTATCAGCTATGAGGTCATTAATAATGCTGGCCAGTCTCAGTAGTCACTTAAAAGACGATAGTGCTCAATGATAAAGTAAAATACTGGAAGATAGTTTTGTTACAGGCAAGTGGCTGACTTATGATTTTGCAGTTTAAAGGATTTTGACAATGCATGCTTTGAAATTTCTGGCCTAGATTTTCAGCCAAGGAGCCATTTACATATTCAGCTCTTTCCCTCAGCCTGGCTTTAAGAATCTAGCAATACAAGTGAGCCCTCGCCAAAGAATATAAAGAAAAATGCAAGAATTTAGATTTATAGTGGAGCTGATGCAGCTTAGCTTGGAGAAATCTCACCAAGCAAGCAAGCTCTTTTCCTAAAAGGAAAGCTCTCTAAGCTTGCAAGCTATGGAGAGTTTTACTAATATCCATGGAAAATTCTGATATGAAAGTAGGAAAGCAGCAAAAATTTAAAAGTATAATTATAAGCTATGCTGTCAGCACTCTCTTTATGCAAGCTCTTAGCTTGTGCCACTTCAGTGTTGTCCCAATTCCCACTCAAAGGAGCCAAGGGGCAAGTGTTCCTGCGTGGAACTGTCATCTATAATGCAGCAAAGAGGACCTGAGCAGATCTTTGCTCCCTAGTGGGAAGGCTTGCGGATCACAACTTTCAGCTGAGCTCACCCATAAAGAAGGAGTCGAGTTGCGTGTGTGTGCCGGGCTCAGAGCTCACACACTGATGTGAAGTTCGGACCCCACTGGTCAGCTCCAGTGAACTCGGAATGTGGGTAAGGGCTTGAGGCAGCCCCAGATGCAGAAATGTGGGACATACAAAACTCCCATTGATCACAGTTGCCTATGATTCTATGACCATAACCCCCTGCTCAAGCTCCTAAATAAAGTGCTCCCCTGGACCAAAAGGTTTCCATTATCCTACACAGGACCACTGGGTACTGCTTTCTCTTCCCAACACCATCTCGTGCTTCCCCCCTGCCTCCTGCCCATCTTTTCACACATCCACCAGCAACAAACTCTCTGCCCCAGTGTACAGAAGCTGCTTCTTATCAGACCCTTAAATATACATATCCTAGAGCTACAGGAAAATTACAATCCAAATTGTGCAAATTGAGGGCCACATCTTCCACAAACCAAGCAGAAAACTGCCAAATGCTTGAAGGTGTATTTTCACAGTTAACGCACACAGCAGATTAGTTTCAAATCAGCTGCCTAATCATGGTTCCCAGGAAGGCTGCAGGCACATTTTTCAAAGATGAAGAGAAAAGCTTTCCTGCCACTCTAACTACAGTCCTTATGAAATCCCAGAGAGCAAGGCTGGCTAGGCACAGGGTGGGTTTCTCTCTTGCACGTTCCTTCTCTTACATTTCAGGCTGCCCCCTTTCTCCCAAGAAGCTAAGAACAATGTGCATCTTCTTATCACAGGTTTTTTTGGTTTTAAATTTCTCATTTTCTTTCATTATATGAGATGCACTTCTCCAAATGTTATGTCACACAAGAATTGAAGTTTTAAAACCAAGTATACAATTGAAAAGGGGGGAAAGAAGAAGAAAAGCCTCTGCCACATTTTTTAACCTGATTATACGATGGTGTGTACCTCCTTATTGTCTTACCTTCTTATAAAAGTGGTAGACTGCAAAAGGAATAATACTGTATAAGTATCCCACACTTATCAGCAAAGCCTCTCAATTTCCTCCTTTAGTATAAAACTCAGATTTTAGGAGTGGTCACCGAGGGGACCCCTATGTGGGACACCACACTATGTAAAGACATCTCTGAAATATGTTTCTCCGAATTTAGAAGTAGACCCTGCACACTTACATGAATGACTCCTAGATGCAGAGCCCTCCCTGTTTTCTTTATTTGCAGGCTGTGGCCTGTGTGGAAGCAGTCATGGGCCCTCAGCCCCTTTGCTGCTGGTGCAGAGTGAACTGCCTGGGAAGGTGGGCAGCTGGGAATGGTCACAGAGAAAGGACAGCATTCCCACTCGTGGCCACAACAAATATCTCGCAGGCCCCTACCCTGTTAGCAAAGTGCTTCCGTGAGGCAGTGACTCTCTGAACCCATCTGAAAGCCACTTGGAGAGCTTTCCCAGCTTTTAGGATTTAGTCTGATTTGTATCCCTTTCCTCTGTCTTATGTAGCCACAGAAGGTGGCCCGTGCATTTGACTGGGATGGAGGAAACCACCATCTCTTGACCATTTCCTTTGACCGATACTGTGTTGCTTCCTCTGCTCAGAGACCCCTCTTCTTCACAGCCTGCTGTAGGATTAATTTTTTCTGCCTTCTGGGAAGCCCATCATTGTTCCCTAAATAAGATAATGAGTTCACTCTAAAGCTGACATTAGTCTAACCTGCAAATACAGAATTAACATTAATGCCATGCATAACTTTTGCCAAATCCTCGCCTTGTGTCATCACTATGATTGGCATGTTTGCAGCACACATTGCAGGAGCTTGATTTGGTTCACAGCTCTCAGTCATTTTTATGTTCAGACATATAATCTAATGAGGTGAAAATGGAAAGCAGCCCCTGAGCATTTGGCTATTGCTGGGAAAGAATGCAAATTAAATATTTGAAAGAGTGGGGCACAGGGTAGTGTGTCACGGAGCTTCGGAGTTCCATCAGGTGCCTCGCCAGCTTGCACAGCCTTTGTGTCCACATTGTCTGCCTGCTGGATGGAACTGAGAGACAGAAGAATGACAGTCTGGGGAAAAGAAAGAAAGACAGTAATTATGGGACGTATGTGATTAGCATGGTAGCCAGAGAAATTAAACCACTAGTCCCAGGAATCTTCCCTTTTATAAGGTACCTGTGGTGGAAGAGAAAAGCTCCACACTACAGAGTTCAGCTGGAATCCACTCCCTGCTAGTTTAGCTTGATTGCTTTTTTGGATACCTACTGTGGGGGTTCAGTTCCTTGACCTTCCTTTCTATAGAACTATATTGTCCTGCCACGAAGAAAGGCAGATTAAGAATTTACAGGGATCCTTCCATCACTGGACTCTGACAGGAGTGCTCAGGGAGTTCATTTTTCATGGCTTAAATTGCTCCAGGCCAGCATTCTTATCAAAAAGGTTTGGTTTCATGTAAAACACAGACTTCTTTTCTTTCTTTTTAATTTTAGCTTCGTATTAAACAGCACTACAAATTTCCCTTTGAACAGCAAGTCCCTGAGCTGCTTTCCTTTGAATAACGTATAAATTTAGACTAAACTTTATTGTTCCTGGGTAAATCAGTCTAGTTAAGAAGTTTATAATTATTATTAGGGAGGCAAAATGTTTTACATAACAGCTGAAAAGTCTGGAAAATTCATGGTGTAATTAGACTATGGGTTCATTGTTTGCTTGCTCTTTAGAGGTACCAGCTTACAGCATAGTTTCCAAACTTTGTCTTTTGGGTGCCTTGGGATCTCAACAAGGTCAGAAATAAAAAGAATTAACAGTCTGGTAAGCATTAGCTGGCACCCCAACCATCTCTTCCAGCAGGATTTCCCCCCACAACTCCGAGCACACAGTGCTGTTTCCCCACAAACATGTCTCCTCCATAATTTCCCACTGTTAATTCACTACACAGCTGTCTTTCCTCAGGTGGTGCCCGTGCAGGACAGGGCTCTGGGGTGATAGGGAGAAGCCCCTCAGGCCCTGCATCAGTGCAGTGCTGCTGTTGGGCAAGGGGGAGATCCAGGCACCCACGAGCACTGTGAAAGCCACTTTCTCCCAGTAGCACCACAGGTACACAAGCTGGGAGCCAAAAGTTCATTTCTCTTCCATCCATTATGTGCTTTGAACTCCCACTTCATCTGCAAAAATGCCTGAACTATTAACTGCCAAGCTTCTGGGTACTCAGAGACAGGAAGCTGTTTCACTTTACAGGGAATAATTAAATAAAAATTTGGCAAGAGAGATAGAGCTGCTGTTAGAGCAATTCTGGAGTCTAGCTAGCACTCATCAGAGACTCAGGAAAAGATTTCTGTCCCTGCTCCAAGGACAATGTGCATAGTCTTAGGTTAAACCTCACTGAATAAAACACATGCAGCAGAGCAAAGGGAGTAACCAAAAGCCAGGTGTCCTTCCAACACTGTGTTTCCACGTGGTCGTCCTCTGTTTCTCTGTCTTCTCATCAGTCAGATCGCACAAAATCATGATCAGGTGGCCCTAAGCTAGAACTACAACATATCTAGAAAGTGAGAGAAATAGCAGCAAAGGGAAGTGGAGGAGCAGATGAGGGAAGGACCTTTACCCTCAAATACACAATCCAGTCTATCAAAGTTCAGGCCTTCCCTGAAATTGCTACCAGGCTGAGCAGTGTGGGTAAAGGAGTTTGGAGAACACTTACACGTGATTCTTTGTGAGGCGCAGGTCTAAAATAGTGAACTCCAGGCAAAGGTAACAGCCAGCTGGAGACTTTTAAAGACAGATGGAGGGGTTTTACAACAGAAATGGAGGTGCATAGAGTGGCATCTGAACAGAGATTTTGAGGATCTAAATTTTGGACATAGAGCTAGATCCCATTTGGAATCCAGTCTTAAATTCCTATGGTGAAATAGAGGCCAACTGCTGCTGAAGCCTCTGGGAATTTCACTATTTCAGCAATGCCAAGAGCTCCTATTTAGACCTAGAATGGGAACACTTATAAATTATAAAAAATTGTCTATTTAGCAAAGAACATGCCATTTTCTCTAGCCCCATGACCATAAACTATACATAGATGACATGAAATACAAATGTTTAATATGGCACTTATAATTTCCAAAGAACAAATTACAAAAATGTCCGTTTTTGCTAACTCTGAAATTACATATTAGCTACCTTCTGCATGTAAACCTACCTAAAATGCCTGTCAAATATACTAAAAGTCTGGGGAATCAGTATCACGGTCAAATGCTATAGATGGATGGTTTCATACTTTGTGGGAAAGACTTGCTTTTCAAATAAAAAGTTTTAAAACTTCAGAGATGTTGATGCATTCTCAGCTAACCAGATGCTGTATACTAATTGTGTGCCAGTATTCTCTCAGTGCTGGAAGAGAAATGGTTGAGACAACATATTTGATAGATTTGTTTAGGGATTTTCTATGCATGTGGAAATCATTTGTTTCTCTATTGCAGAGTATGTTTGATTGCTCAGTATTAACATTTAACTAGAAAAAGTAGCTACAGTGCTCCCAGTTGTGTGAAGGACAAGCTAAACTAAACAAAAACTGAAAAGCAGCTTCAGCATATCTCATGCTCATTAGGAGAATAAACGATGCAAAAACTAACTGATGACAAGTATGCAGATTTCTGTAACTCAACAGTTTAATGTAAGAGTCTTACTTGGTTCAAGTACACAGAATGAAATCCTAAAGGACTGGTGTGAGTCCACCTCCAAAAAAAGTGGTTTGGTGAGCATCAACAGGTTATGAGAGAAAGTTCCACTGAAGTGCTAACTACAAAATGCAGTCCCTAAAGAAAAAATGATACCTTGCTTGTATGTTCTCACTACAGAAAAACGCCGGTGTAAAAACTTTCTTCCTTTCTGTTCTTGGGGTCCCAGAGGTGAGAGTTTTGGATGGAGCTGCAGCCACATGTGGCATGCACACTGTGTAAACTCATGCATTGCAGGTAATACAGGAGGCATTGAGTTCATTATGTGCGCACTGCAGAGATGCACATGCACATTCAACTAAATGTATTCCAGACTGGTTAGACTACACTGTGTGCACATCAGTTGTGCACACAGAGAAATGGCCACATTCTTTCTTCTTCACACGAACTTCATTTCCAAGCAGCTTGGATTTCCTTGGACTTGTCATCTGATAGACCTGGTTTTTTTCTATTCATAATCTGACAATGGTGAAGAGATTCTTATTTTACATAATATATTCATCATTCCAAAGCATGATTTTGTCATTCTGTTTTACCTTAATTGAGGTTGAAAGTTAAAATTACCAGATGATATGCTTTCTTTCTCTGAGTGGTTACATGTAACTACTTTTCTGGTTTAAAGTTCACAAAGCAAATTCAAAATTTACTTTACTTATTGTTGCTCTAGCATAAAATCTGTTTTCTTGACAACTTTCTCAAGCAAGCAACTTCAAAAGCAAAATTTCTTTTAAAATTTAGTAATGACCCAAAACTAAGCTGGGCAACTGTTGGTTTTTTTTCTCTATTCAAATGAATAATAATTATTCTTTTTGCAATCAGAATCTGGAATAATATTTCCTAAGGCTTGTTTTTTGTGAACCAAAAGACTTGTATATATCTGCTTTATGCAATTTAAAATGTAATATTTCTGCAGATAAGAAGATATAGCCAAACTGAAAATGAACCACTACATTTTGGCATACAATAGAAACCATATTGTTTAGGTTTATGGGTAAGAAATAACTAGAAATGGGGCCAGACTGCTTCCTAGACTAGGATCTGAATTAAAATCTCATCAGTAAATTTTCATTGTACATACCACAACAAATATTTTTGGGGGGTATTTAGGACATGGATAGATTTAGTATTATTCCTACAGCTTTATTCCTCCTGCCAGAAAAAAAAAAAAAAAAAAAAGGAGCCAGGTTTAAATTTTAAATTTTTAAATATTTTACTTAAAAATAATGAGCTTCCTAAGATCAGTATGCTTCCCAGAGGAATTTGGGTAAAAGTTGCAGATGCCCATCCCTGGAAGTGTTCAAGGCCAGTTTGGATGGGGCTTTGAGCAACCCAGTCTAGTGGAAGGTATCCCTGCCCATGGCAGAGGTGTTGGAAACAGATGATCTTTAAGGTCCCTTCCAACCCAAACAGTTCTATATTTCTATGAAAATTGGGTACCTGCCTATGCATCCACATTTGCAAGTAAGTACTTCCACATTTGCAAGCTTTGAATCAGTATATAAAAATGGCCTGCAAAACCAGGAGCTGAAAATGAGCATGGCATCAGGCTGGAAAGGCAGAGCAAGGATTTACACTGCTAGAAAATACAACACCCATCCCACCACTACCTTCACTGAAGTCCTTTAATTGTTCCCCAAGTCTCTGGGCTAAGTGCTCGGGTCATCCCAGGTGTGCCTGCTGTTCCCTCTCCTCTTCCCCCTTCATTTCCATTACAGTCTGTGATGCAGTGTTGGTGAGCAGGGGGCTCAGGTCCACGTCCAGTTGGATGGGATGGGAGATCCTGGTCAGTCCACCTTCGCTTGGTGGCTTGCTGGCTGACATGTCAGTGCTGGATAAAGGGAACTTCTCCTGCCGAGGCACCTGCTGCAGCCTCAGAGGAAAACAGTTTACTGAAGGTAGCCTCAAAGCCTTTCCCAGGAGACTACAAAGCCCCACGGCGCTGAAACATGGTGCTGGTCCCAGACTACAAAACTCTACGTCACTGAAACTTGGTGCTGGTCCCAGACAAGCCTCCTTTTCTCCCTCTGTTTATGACCATCTTTCACTGCCTAAGGAAGCAAGGTCAAAGCATTCCTGATGTTCAGTCCTTTCCTATGAACGTGCCCAATCTGTTGGGCTGACCAACCACTGGCAAGGCAGGCGCTGCCCTGACAGCTTTTGCTCACTGTTCAGCAACACTTTTACACCTCAGTAATACCTTCACATTGAGGACTGTGAAGCACTCTACTCAGGGATTTGTGTTTGAACATCCGCACCTGGTTATGGAAGCCGCCCACATTTCCTGTCTCTCCCCTTTCCTCAGATCCAGGGGTGCCTGGGTGAGGAGTCCAGGGGCAGAAATAATTGAAGTCAAGCTAAGAATTTATAAAAGATACAAAGGTCTGCACTGAGGAACGCTGTATCTAGTGCAGGTAATTATTCAGACTTTTCTAATCAATGTAAAGTAGGTTAGGACTGTCCCAAGTAGGCTGAGAAAGCAGCTAAATGAGACACTGTACAAACAACTTGCCTTTCTGTCTGCATTTTCCCTCTGATATTAATTTCAAAGCTGTTTGGGGTGCAAAGGAAGTTTTGTTATGTGATCTGTGTACATGTACACCCTTCTCTGGTCACAACGATGTCATACTAGCAACAAAGAAAATACGCTCTTAAGTTTGGGAGAAAAATATCTGCCTTTCCTTTCAGCAAACACGTATCACTTTGAAGTCCAGTAAGTATTTTTATCCAGTTTGGCAAGTTTTGAGAAAGGAAAATTATAGAATTCCCATAAGATTCTAAGGTTTTATTTGAAATTACCTTTTTTTCAAATATTAGGCTAAATGTAGGGTATTTCTATACAGACAGGTACCAACAGGAACAAATGACTGTCTACCTGGGATCAAAATGGGCCAGATAAAGAGCAATTTTGAAAGAGAAGTGAATTTATTTCCATTTCATAGTGCTATTTTTAAGCTATGCCCTCTGCTTTAGTCTTCACGAGTCTAAATCAAGTGAAAACCAGTGATCCCTTTATTCCATTTTGAAAGAGGCCAATAATCATTTCTTTCAATATCTGTCTATTAAAAAAAAGGAAAAAATCACCCTTATATTTAGCTTTACCTCCAAAAGAAGATTTCAAATTAACCATGACCTGTACTAATGTGCATTTAGCATCCAAGAGTTGCAGGAGAGCTTAAGCTGGCAAGGAGCTCGGGAGGTTCAGATGTGCTCAGCACCAAGGTCAGATAGGGCTGCTCAGGGCTGTGCCCCCTTGGGGCTGGAACCCCCCAGATTGGAGCTGCACAGACTCCCTGGGTAGTCTGAACCTCTATTTCCCCAGCCTCAGGGGAGAGAGTTTCTCCCTCTATCCAGTCTGCACTTCTCTTACTTTAATTTATATGCCTCGTCTCTTGTCCTTCTGTCATGTAGCACTGTGAGCAGCCTGGGTCTTTCTTCATGTACTACAAACACGCTGTGCACTGCAGAACTCAAGGCCCAATAAATTTACCTCTGCTTATGTTGTCACAGGCAGGTTGGGTTAAGTTACTTTTGGAGGCTGCATCGTGAGCTGGCAGCTTCTTTAAACTGTGATGGTTTTTTTCTAGACATAGTTCAAGCTGGTCAAACGTGTGCAGCTCTGAAAGTGCTTACCTTTGCACATGAGGGCTGTTCCCTTCGTGCTGATGTGACTCCACGCTGTGTGGGAAGTAAAACATGTATGGAAATATTTGTATGGTCAGGCTAAGATAATGCAGAAGGATCTTGTGAGACTGAGCAAACAATAAAACAAGCAGAATAAATTCATGGATATATATGTAAGGTGATATGGGGAAAGTAATCTTAACCTCATACATAAAATAATGGGCTTTGAGCTGACTGTTACCACTCAAGAGAAAGACCCTGGGATTATGTTCTATGAAAACAACTCCTTCCTAGCAATCATAAAAGCAAATGGAAAGTTAGGAATTATTAGGGAAAGAGTAGAGAGCAAACATAACTATGCAGCTGTATAAACTTGTGTTTCTTGAATAGTATCTGCAGTTGTCGTTTCAGAAAGAACAGAGTAGAAATGGCAAAGGTTCAGAGGTAGGTGATAGAGGTGACCAACGCTGTGGAATGGCTCCTAGGAGGGGAAAACGGCTGAACAGAGGTGATTCTGCAGCCTGGAAAAGAGGTGAATAGAAGGGTGTTATGGCCAAGGTCCACCAGATTCATGACTGAAGCAGGATCTGCATGTTTCCATCCCTTCTACTGAATATCATCCGGTGCAGCTAATAGAAGCCAGTTTCAAATTTAGCAAAAGAAGGAGAGTCTTGACGCACAAGGAAGAAGATCTATGGAGTCCCTTGTTTAAAGTTATCTTGGGATAGGACTCAGAAGAGAGGTCTGTTGAGAATAAAGAGAAAAAAAAGCAACAGAGTCAAGAAACGTCCTGATTGATACTAGTAGGAATCTGGAAAAATAGCAAATATGCTTGAATTGTCCTTACTCTTTTGGGGATATTTGCTTCAGGCCACAGTTGGAAACAACACATTGGGTTAGATCACTCCTTGCTCTGACAAAGTATGGCCTTTTATATGTTTTTTTTCAGGGTCCTGGTCTGTTTGAAATTTTGATACCATTATGAATTCACCTTGTGATCATTATAATGAAATAAATCTTGTCAATTAAAAAAAGACATTATTAATGTTCTATAGCTTGAAAATCAGGACTAAGAAATTTAAAAAAAAAATCATTAAAAGACTTTCTTTGTAAGCTGGTAAAGAAAGGTTTAACAAGAACCAGTGATGGCAGCTGAAGCCAGATTAGATGGACTCAATACAGGAGCAGTTAGGTAACATGCAATGGCTTGTGATACACAGAAGGTCAGGCTAGATGATCTAATGTCCCTTCTGGCCTAAATATCTCTGAGTATAGTACTCTGGCAGCCACACAAATGTTGAAAGCAAACTCCAACTTGGTATGTTTTCTGTCAGTCACACTATATCTAGATAGATTTTCATGCCAGGTTTTTAAAAACTTGTCCTGTTGATTTTATAACTGCATTTTATTTCTCTGGTTAAGAAGATAATATTGAAATTCTAGGACAGCTTAGAGTCATGATAACCTGCTACCATCAGTTTGCATTTATTTTTGTAAATATTTGGTTTAGTTTCAATTAATGCAATATTTTCATCTTCGTCAGCTCCCCAGTGTTTTGCTTTAAGACTGTAGCTGCTCAGAAAATATGCTTTTTCTCCCTCAGTGAAATTTTGATTTCCAGATTTTTTTATTTTCACCAGAACCATAAGACCAGTGAGTCACATACAGATTACCCAATCAATAAAAGAATTGCTCATTCTCTGCAGAACAATGTTAAAAGCTGGAAAGTGATTCTGGCATAGCATGCAGTGCCAGCACAGGGGCCTAGGTTGGCATTAAAAGTAGGGAAAAGAAGAAATATACAAGTAAACAAAAAAAAAAATTTGTAAGCAAATCAGAAACTCTTTGATAACTCCCTGGACTTTTCTGACTTAATATAGGTGATACCAGGAATTGTTGTAAGGTTACTGGCTTCAGTCACCCTCCTGTACTCCCTTCCCATAGTACATCCAGAAGCCTACGCCTTCCTCTCTCCTTCACGTGCTCCCTCTCTCCCTGAAACTAAGGTTTCAAAGTAATTTAAATCACATGTAAACAGATCTTCTAGTTTCATGTTTCCTTTGGAGTAGCCCATTAACTCTAATCACATCTGATTCATAATTTTGGGTGGCATTTACAGATTTCTACACATATACACAAAATCCACTGAAGATTTTATTAGCCCTGTCTAATAAAAACACATGCTTGAAATAAAACTGTTACTTTATCTAGACCATAAACTCCCTTTTTGTCCACTTAGGAGACAATTTTTTTGTAGAAGTCAGTGAAAGCAAAGGTTGTATCTGAATGACTGGTACATCTTAAAAAGCTCATAATCTTATCACAAAGCATGTAAAAGGACAAAGGTTAGCAGCAGTGTCCTACTCTTTATACCACATGGATTTCTTTTCAAAGCAGTTCTCTACAATAAAATATCTGTAGGCATTAGTCTTTGGTGTCAGATTAATACATGCTCTAAATGAGTCAGTGGACTTGATTGAACAAGCTATTGGGTCTTTTTCACTTTTAATGACCAGGAATCTACCAAAGAACTAACGAATAATAATTTAACAAAACCATTAATGTATGTCCACCAATCAATTGATCATGCTGACTTAAAGGATTCACTAATTTTCTCAGTACCCTGACTTAGCTCAGCTGGTTAAAGCATGGTGCTAATAACACCAAGGTTGTGGCTTCAATCCCCATATGGGCCATTCACCTAAGAATTGGACTTGAGGATCCTTGTGGGTTCTTTTCGACGCAGAATATTCTATGATCTCTGAAAATTGACATAATAAAATCTTTACTCTTCAGCTGCCTCTGTAGAAAAAAGTCTCAAAATGAACACAATAGCATGTGCGAAATGTATCAAGAATGAGAGAGCTGAAACATTCCAAAATGTAGCTTCCAATAGGGTATCACAATTTCATTGTCATTCTTAGTGATGTTCCAGGGAAACTCATTAGTTCAGATGATAGTCAACAAATTAATAAGGTACAAATAAAAGCAGCTGCACATTTTCATTATGATAATGGGAAAACTTCAACTTCTAAAAACAGCAGCCATAAGTCAGACCCAAAAATGGCAAAGAATATCCCAGAAACAAGTGCCTGAAAAGTACAGATGCATCAGCAGGTGGAGAGCTGAGACTGAAATTTGTACACAGCCTACAACAAAAGAGCAAATGCAATCCTTCTTTGTATAAAGAGGGAACCAATGCCCTGTGGGGGGAATCAATGGGATTATGGAAATTAATTTATCCCTCATATGGCACATGTCCTATTCATTTTAGAGCAATGCATGATGCTCTAGTGCATGTTTTCAAAAGATGGCAAAACAGTGGGAAGGGGAAAGGAAAGAAAAACAAATCCAATTCAAAGACTGGAGAAAATGTTTTCATATACAGCTAGTGAGGAAATAAGAAATGAAACTAGCCAGCTCTATAGCTCAGTTAAGATATGAATTTGGGAGAGCAGACACAAATCTGGAACCATAAGAAAATTACTGTTTAATTGCTATGAAATTAAATATTAATTGGAAGGAGATCAGACTTCTCCCTCAAATGAAAAACTGATTCTAATGACTTGTATTGTTGTGTTCATATTACTTGACTGCCAGCAGGCACAAATGTAAAATGGCTGCCCATTCACACAAAATTGTAAGAGGAAGGCTTTAGACATCCCAGGCCCAGAATATTCTTCAATGTGTACAACATATGTTTGCAGTGTGGTAAGAGCTAACTCTGAGCCACTGGAGTGAAAAAAATGATAACATCAGATTCAGGGCATCCACTGCACAAAGCCTGATCCAGGAGGCATGGTCAGAATCTAAGCACCGTTGTAGGTGCTGAAGCCAGGATGGAGTGTCCTCAGCCTTTTTTCATCCCAGCTGTCTTTAGGCACTTAACTCAGTTACAAGACCAGTATGTAGGAAGCTACTTCTGGTTCTTATCTGGGTGCAGGGCACTGGCGAGGCACTGGGTGCCAGGAGCCCATCCATGGTTTGGCATGACTCTGAGCGCAGAGAGGATGATCAGTGCTCCCAGGCGGAATTCCCAAGGAGCTGGAGCAGGTACACAAACACAGCCATCCTGCTATGGATGATAGCTCCCAGTCTTCCTGGTCTGACTCAGGTACTTCCTGACAACGCAGCCATACTCTCACTGTGGGCCTGATACTTGTGGGTGATGGAACCAAAGAAGGTTCATGCATGGAAACATTCATCGTGCTCTGTGACATGTGCAGAAGATGAACAAAAAACAGTCTCTAATTAAATTTTAGTAATCTGAGTGTGAGTACCCTGGCTTCACAAAACCAGGGGAAGTACATTCATATTTAGGAGCAAAATAGTTAGCTAGTGCAATTTGGAAAAAAAAAAAAAAAAAAAAAAAAAAAAAAAAATTCAGTATTTTTTAGATATTCAGAAAGTTAGATTTTTTTATTATTAGCAAGCACTATTAAGCTCTGTTAACTGCCTTCAACCCAGCAAAAATCCACTGACCCTCAATGTAGGTTTGCCAATGAGGAAACTGCAGGACCTGATTCATAAACATGAATTAAAATTCCTATTACCTAGAGTCTGCAGTCATTAATTCATTTAAGTATTCCTAATTCAATCCCAATAGGCAAATGATGGCAACACCTACCAATACCATTAAACTTAATAGCTGGTTATTGCTTTCATTAAAATTCCTCTTTTTGCCCAAATTTTAGACTACAGAAGGAACTTGGCATAGAATTTTTGAGCCTGGAAACAATTTTTGTGCTTCAGATTTTCAAAGGGATCTGCTTGGCCTCCTTTAAGTTATAGAGACATAAGAAACACACAGGCACCATTCAAGAAGGGACTTTTCTTATTGGTGCCTTGATGCAACTCATGAGTGGATGGAAATCCCTTAAAAGGTGTATCAGTGTATTTGCTAACAGACCTCAGGTTCCTTCATTTTTCACAGAGCACCTGCGTGTGTTTATAAGTGATGTACAGATATCAGTGAGGGGCCCAACCAGCAAAGCCTGGGTCTGGATTCAATCATTCTGAGAGTTCAGTGGGTTTGGATCGAGGGATTTAATCTGAGCCCATTGCTTGTAATTTATTTTAAGGGTGAAAGGGCTTTTCTTCTGCCAAGATGAGAGTATAGGGCTGCAGGGATTTGCATTTCTCTTGCAGCTGTAGACTTCACTAGCAAATATGGCCTCAATTCTGGAAGCAGCTTAGCTCAGAGAGATCTCCACTGTGACAGAGAGCCTCAGTGCAGCCAGTCTTCAGAGGCAGAGCGAGCCACGCCAGCTGCAGCCTGAGGTCAGAGAGACCAGGAAAGTTCACTACAGCAACACTTCAGAACTGCCCTCCTGAACACCCCTGCAGCACCAGCCTCTGGTGTCAGTGCCCTCAGCAGCAGGGGGAGATAGATATTTAGCCTCCAGGCAGCTTATTGGAAATGTAAGGTTCTTGCTACAGCTTTATGGTTTTTTCAATAGGTGGGACAATAATCAGGGTCTCTGTGGTCATCAGCACCAAGAGCCTAGGCTGCAGGTGATCCCCTGCCCCCAGAGCCTACACAGAAGGAGGGGGTGGTGGCAGAGGAGGTCAAAGGTGGACAAGGGAGGCTGTGGTGAGGGACAGGAGCACTCAGTTAATGCTTATCTTCAGGTGATTGTTAACTGACTACCTTATTAATCTCCTTAAAATAATCTACCTACAGGCTACTGCTGGAAGTTTCAACTTCTGACATTCCCCTTCCCCAGGGATTGCTCTAGTAAATGAACCCCCTTAAGTTTTCATTGAATTCTCCTCTTTCTGGATACCTCTTTTCCCCAGCCTTTCCTTAGCAGAATGCAATTTTGATTAAGATCAGCAATTGACCTGAACCTTGTGAACCCATTGCCTCTGGGTACCACAAAGCTACGCAAAGCGTGCTTGCATGTTGTCCTGATCAACCAGGGAAGTTGAGTAGGAGAAACTCACATTCTCAGAAATATTTTCATACAAAAGCTTCAGAATGAAACTTGATGGCAAACCCATCAAAGTTCCTTTTGCAAAGGAGTAACAATTCCACTATTCCTATTTACTGCTGAATTTCAATAGCTCTTGTTTTACCATATCTTTCCTAAGAAAATTAGGAATTTATCACTTTTAAATGACACTATGAAGTTCACTAAACCACTGTCCCGGAAAAAGTAAATTTTTTTTCTTTTTTATATATTTGATGAGGAAAAGAATGAGTTTCATGACAGAAAATCTTGTTAGGGATTCATTCTTATCACAATAAGTAAGGTTTTATAGTTCCAGAGATTAAAGTATCAGCAAAGTTATATATATTGTCTAGAAATCGGTATCTGCCTGTGTACAGATACACACGCATTTACACACATGCACATACATGCACTTCCAAAACTATACTTACTCATGTTTGTTCTTGAAAAATAGATACTCTACGAAGGTAAAATCATATGTAACACTGATTGCAGATTGCTTTCCTTGCATTAAAATCCAGGAAGCATGTGATGCAACATCTTACAGTCTCTGTGCTACATCTGACTAGCTCATATTGAATACAAGCTCTGTTAA
Organism: Aleadryas rufinucha; assembly: GCA_013397815.1. Taxonomy (NCBI): domain Eukaryota; kingdom Metazoa; phylum Chordata; class Aves; order Passeriformes; genus Aleadryas; species Aleadryas rufinucha. The sequence goes on along the minus strand of VZTH01016555.1, from coordinate 1,096,778 downwards.
GTTGAAAGGATTTCTGGTTTGTTTCAACTTGAAAGTGATTTAATATGAGGCCCAGAGAGAAAATCTGTCTCAGTAATCAAATTATAACAAGTAAGGATTAAAAGTATTAAGAAGTTTAAGCAATCTTTTAGCTGCCCTGTGTTCTTGAGGTCATTTGAAGCTGGCTGTGGGAATAAGTACAATAAAATAACAAGAATGAAAAAAACAAAGTATTACAGAAGGGAATCAAAGAGCGTCCTTCGGGATTAGATTATCGTACAAGAAAGGGACTGAAACACTTTCCAGGATCCTTAATTCGTTTTCCTTTGGGAAACATAATTTTAAAAGGGTATTTTAATATCAATCTTTCTTTTCTTTCATTCTAAAGTAGAAGGCCTAAATCTTAAAAATGTAATGTATTTATTTAAAAAAAAAAAATCAATAATCATTGATAAATGTCCACTAATTAATGAAATAAACAGCATTACCCAAATTCACAATTTTGGGGACTTGGCATGTGGTGTTCCTTTTCTATTATTAGTTATATACATACATATAAATAAAACAACATATTCAGCCTAAATCAATAGAGACAAATGCCTGAAGAGCAAACAGCTTTATAGCAGCTCATCTAAGTGTCTCAGTGCAAAAGAAAGACAAGCTTTTGTAGGGGATTTTAACAATAAGTGCATCCTGAACCAACACACTACTATGGTACTGTTGGCATCTCCAGCTTAATGTAAGGAAAAACGGAGGTAGAAGAAACGAAGATAGGGTCACTGAGCCCATTGCTTTATATGCAATTAAGGACTGTAATTAGGTTGTGATGGGGGAATTATGAACATCTGATCATAACAAGTTTTTTTCTAGCAAATGACAACTTGTTTGCATGACTCAAAAAACCCAAAAACTTAACCTAAGCGAGGGAGCACAAACCAGAATACACTGTGCAAGCAAGATGGTGTCCAGGTTTGGTCACTGTCGATTACTATTAGATGGTCTTGGCATCAGAAGATCTCTTCCCAGAGAAAATGCTGAGTTCATGCAGAATTTTGCATACATGTGTGTGCAGAGGACTGTTTTAAAACAAGGAGGTGGGGGTGCAATTGGATTGAGCAGGCTCCTTGGGGCACAGCTGGAGTGTAAGTGTTCCTGGCAGTGAGTTAGAGTCTCACTGTCAGGGCTATGGACAACAAATCATTTCTAAAGGTGATGAGCTGTACTTTCTTTCTTTCCTCTTTTTCCCTGTAAACTGAGAATATAACTGATTTCACTTCTGACACATAAATTCAGCCAGTCACTTACTTCCACAATGACTTTAATTTCATTATGCACTTATTTTAAATCAAGCTGTTACTGCCTGGGCAGCTTCATTAAGAAAGTCTCCAAGGCACAGGGGCTGAAAGAGTTGGGTCCTGAGCTCCCCATGAAGCCATGGCAGTGTGTCCTTCTCCTTCAGTTTGGAACAGAGCCAGACACTATGATGAATGTGGGAAGAACAGCTTCACAGTGAAATGTGAGGCAGGTGTGGGTGAGGGTGCAATTTTATTCATGGCTTACAATTATAATATATATACCATATACATTATATACACACGCATATGCATACACATTTTATTTTGGCCAAAAGATGCTGTAATTTTGGTCACATTTTTGGAAAAGATACTTTTGAAAGCAGTGACAATTTTTTCTTTTATATCTTTTGTCTTTTATGTTCTTCCTTTTTTGGCAGCATCATTGTCCCAAAATCTGAAAATCATCAATTTGCATCAGACAGGCCTTCAATAAATAATTTTACTGAAACATTGACTCATATATTGCTCTGATTAGAAGAGATAAATATGATTTTTTCTTTCAAAGCTATGGTGTTGACAGTATCTTTTAAAGTTTATTTTGCTTAATTATGAAAATATTGTCACTTAATAAAAATCCCTTTCTTTTTTTTTTTTTTTTACCTAAGGATTTTAGTTTCAGTAGCTATGATGTTATGTTTCCAGTGTGGAAAACAAATCTCCGCAGAAACTGTTGCAAATTTTTGAGTAAAAACACACACAAAACATTATGTGGATACGTTCCTCTAGAGTAGTGAGAAGAGGCCTCGCCTACTTAGGTTGTATGTGACTGCCTGAATCTCACCTTGTTTTTTTATTGCTACCATCCTGGATCCCCTTTAATGAAGTCCTTGGTTGTGGAAGGGTTTGGGTCCATGACTGCTGGATTCAAGAAGTTGTCAGTGAAGGCCACTTCATAAATGTCTGATTGCAGATCTTTGTTTAGCAATGACTTCAGAGAAGTTTTTCTTATGCTAAAGGAGTTGGCTCTTGAACACTCATTAGGAGGTACGAAGATCACTTATTGGAGAGGGAATCCTCTGGGAAAAGCTTTTGCTAAGTCTTTTAAAGGATGTTAAGAGTAATTTCTTTTTAAACATACTCAGACATACCCTATGGACCTTCACTCAGGCAGTACCAGTGATTTCAGAGAAGCTGCTTCAGAGGGGCAGGGGTTTGGGTTCCTTTAGTTACCCAGTGCACAGATAGCAAGAGAGAACAAACTCTTATGCTGTCTCCCCATTTCCCGATTGCTGAGACTTCAGCTGTCAGATGAAAACAGGACAAGACAGTGAAGACATCCAAGAAAGCACAGGTACAAGGGTACAGGGAAGCACACCCCTTCAGAAGAATAATCTACCCCTCAGTCAGAAGTAGTATGTCAATGGTGACTTGAACCTAGTCAGCAGTAAAACAGGGCTATAAAGCAATAACAGGGGCCCACATCATCTGCTGATGAGAAGGTGTCAACCCAAGGCATGTCCAGGAAGAGAAGCAATCACAGAGGGAGCCTGCAGTACTCCAGTTGTTGACCTATTGTAAGAACACCACCACGATGAAAGCTACTGGTCACCAGCAGGAATAAAACCACTTAGCCCTAAACATGGGTTCTGGCTTAAGAACTGAATACTGGAATCCTTGCATGCCTTTTGAAACAGCAATATATTAGCCCACCCTCAGGTATTCTGACTTTCTTTTGTTTTGTGGCTAGGAGGTTAGTGCTTGTGAGGTCATATCTGTGAAACACTGCAAGTTAGCACAGAAGTGAGATTAAAAGAAATATAATCTACCGAAAAGAGGACTTTCAAAAGCTCTACAGTCTACTGTCAGAATAAAAAAGCCAATGCAATAGATGCCTGCTACAGATATGCATTTCCTTTTCTTATTTAATCCCAGTAATTTTCACATCCTCTGCATCCCATCTGATCAGAGGGAGGCACAAACTGTGTACCCAGAGATGGTAATACACCTGTCACCACCTGCAATATGACCGTCACCACAGATGTACAAAGTATGACATTTCAAACTGAAGCATTTCCTTCAGTAGAGAAGCCCTCAAAACACACAAAGTTAAATTAAGATTAGAACAAAATCTGGGAGGACGATTAAAATGAGAATCNTTCTGTGAGAGTGGTGGCTATCTTGCCATAGCCACACTCCGAGCAGCGTTAGGTTATAAAGCTAAATGCTTTTTCAGAGCCAGCGGTTGTCATAGTGACCACTTGTACAACTTTTTTTCTTGGAAACACAGAGTAAACACTTATTAAAGTGGGCCTCAGTGATACAGTAAACACATGAATTTATTACTATTTGAAGTCAGAGTTGGGTGAAGAAATCCAGGAGACACCATTTCAGAATTTGTTTTCCTTCTCAAACCAAAGGTGCAGTGATATAAAGTCATTCAAGTGACCAAGGAGACAGAGATGCATGTTTATTGTGTTTTGGCCCATCCTGGGGGCCCCAAGGCTGCAGCTAAGCAACCACCCGCATCTGGGTCAAACACAAAGACATGGATAGTGCACATAAGGCTATCATGTTGTGAAGAGTATGACATGATGTACAGCTGGCATAGCAAATTTTATTTAAAGAAACACAGTTTCTAATTAGTTTAATTTTTTTCTGTACTAATTAGGTTGTGTTTTTTGTTTGCAGTCAAGTTGTATGAGCTAATAGTCTACTGGAAAGAATAACACATGATACAGGCTGGGTTCTCTCCAGGCTGTAGCTGGATGGGAGAAACCAGCATCCTGTTAAACAAGATAACATTAAAATTATACATAAAATATTCCAAGGTGAATGGTTTGGGTCTGTTAACCCATGCACTTGACCTGCTGTGGGCATTTACAGTTTAAAATTTCAACATATTGGGTGCTTTGGATCACTCCAAAAGAAGAAAAAAAAGAGGATGTGCAGTCTCAGGGCAAATTTCTTGCAAAAAGACACATTCAAATAGCAAATTCTTGATTACATGTGAAAACGCAGCCAAATTGAGTCATGTGAAGACTTAATTTTGGTTTAAAAAAAATATTAAAACTTGATTTTAAAGTATTCTTCTAAAAGAACTAATAAAGCATTTTAGTATTTAAAAAAATAAATTTGAAGTGTCTGTGACATCCACACTTTCTTTATTAATCAGCAGCACCTGATTACAACTTTAGATATAGACACTCAGCATCTACCTTACCTCAGTGTGAATAACGAAAACAAAGGCAACTGATTAAAGCTGGTAAAGCAGGAGTCAAGTGTTGAAATCCTAGCCAAGTTTAGTAGAAAAATATTGCTGATATAAACTATTTAGGAGTGACTCTGGATCTACCAAAATCAGTATCCTCATTGTAAATAACACAACGCTGAACAGCTTCTCTCTGGAAACACCATGGAGCCTGCTATGGCTAAGAGGTTTTGGACACTTGACTTCATCCCACTTTCCTCTTACTACACTTTTCTGTGAAGACTTTTCTTCAGTACAATAAAGATGGGTGCAACTTCACATCTAACTTGTAGGCAGAGCTACAAAGTTAGTGGACGTAAGAGAAACTCCTACATGTTCAAAGTTTGTTTTAGGTGAATGAGACCTGTGCTTCCGCCTTACATCCCCATGACTGCAAAAATAGAGGGATGATGTTGGAAGCAAGGCCTGGAACACCAATCTCCCCATCACACACTGATTTTTTTCTTCACTAGGCTACGTGTCAGCCTTCTGCCTATGTGCCTTTATGTTCTCTTTAGACAGAACAAATTCTCTGCGCTGGGATGCTACTCTAAAAAAACAAAAGTTGATGACGACCGCCTCAGCTTCAGCATCTCAATTTCTTCCCCTAAAGGCTGTTTTGAGGGTTGTCTTGGGTTGTAACATTTTGGGAATGCAGACTGGTATTCCCTTTGGAACTCAGTCAGGAGGCAACTAAGTATTTTACACCAGGATAAGGTAGTAGGAGAAGGAAAAATGGAACATTGTGGATGGACATAAAGTGCCAACGATAACTTCATTTTCTGAAAATCCCAGCTTTGGGAAGTGTTTAGTTTTCTTAATAACACCTACTAAACTAAGCCTCTCTGGGAGATAGATAGAAAACACATTGGCCCCATATATCCTAGTAAATCAAATGAGCGTGGGACTGTTTTCTGTCACTGAGTCCAACTGGCATGGAGCAGCATCCATACTCCTAAATTCTCATCTTCCAAAACATGCTAGCAGCAGCCAAATTGCCTGTGATCTCTATATGACCTTTGGCCTCTGGAAATCTTTACTGTACTCAGCAATTGTTCGGGATAGTGATCACTGGTGCAGGTCAACACCATACTAGGAACCCTTCTAGCAATTTAACAATTAGATGACTGAATTATTATGTCCAGGAACATTCCCAACACAATATTTATTAACATAGATGTTGCAATATTCATTCTTCCCAAAAAAAGGCACAGATGTGAGTTAGGAGTTAAGCAGGCTCTCAGGGCTGGTGTAGTTTTGGGAATGTAGACAATTAAAGTCAATTAAATTTTCAATCTGCAAGACAGAAATTTGCATTTTGACATCCAGAATTCACCTAAGACTTCACGTAGGTATATGGTATTATCTTGATCTGACTTTATAGTTCTAATATAGGAAGCATTTTCTGAATGACCAAACGTAAGCCTCACATTGTCTCGTAAAACAGCACAATTTCCCTCTCTTGAAACAAACAGCTGCACAGATGTTTCTCAGCTGCTTGAAGCATAATACAAAATTTCTTCAGGAAAACAGAATTTGTTCTGTTTTTTCACTCTGTATTAATTTTTCTGCATAGCTCTACTTAGGACAAAAGTCTAGTTTAAAGTATCTATTTCCCATTTATTATTGACTTGTGTTATTATAATCTATAGCTCTTTGCACTATTCCTTTCACTATTTGTTCAGATTTTAAATGTCCGAAAAATAAACTGTAAAGCTGAGCCTGAATCATGATTGGTTGAAAAGGACTCCCAATAAAATTTCCTAGATTTCTGATAGAGACGTGAAGCTCCTGTCGCAATGCTGACTGAGGATGCAGAAGTACAGAGCCTTAGGTCAGGTGTTGAGTGTGTTATAAAACCACAAGTGGCTGATGCAGGAACATGTGATGATAATTTTTCAGTTTAGGGTTGAAGAGCACAGGTAGTCCTCCTACATATTGTGAGGAAAGGGAATAATACCCAATACCTTCCTCTGGAGCATTACAGCAAAGAAAACTGGTCCCTTCTTACCACAGATCTTCTTCAGGACATGCCTGATTGCTTTGTAATTGGACACAGAAACCTTCCAGCTCAGTTCACACAGTGACTTACTGGCCCTGTGAAGTAGGTTGTTGAAGTAGGATGCTTACTAGGCTGAGAGACTGTAAAAGCAGTAGGGTACAAAATGCTTGTTTCTCTCCATTTCCAAGGCTTTTACCTGCTCTAAAATGTGAGATATACATAGGAATAAAAGATCCATAGGATGTTAAAGCAGCCAAAAAGGTATTGGCCAAGCTCTTTTTGTACAGAACCAGGGACCAAAATACACTTCAAAGAAGAAACAAAGCCCAAGCATCTCCATCAACACACTAGGAAGTGACAGGGAAGGCAGGAAGGAACTGAGTCATCTGGATGGAAGGAATCAGTGAAAGAAAGGTAAAAATTTATATTATCAATCTCTCCTCTCAGTATATATCACATTTATCTAAACCTCAAGTGGAAGCTTCTGAAGTTTGTTCCCCACCTTCTTCCAGTGCCACAAACAGGAGTAGATTGTTTCTCTTCTTAGTTCAAAGCATTAGCCTGATTCCTTCAGCCCTCAGTGCACAAGAATAAAAAATAAGTAGCATCCATTTTTCACTTAGAGAAAAGTCAGCATCTGTACTCTCCCTTGTGCAGCTGAAGTAAAATCAACTTGGCAAGATCCACGGGATAAATTAGACCTTAGAAAAGAATTCAGATCTTCAGATTAAAGCAAGTCAGGATATTTTTGTTTTACAATTTTTATGTGCACACATTGAAACCTGCTACTTCAGTTAAATCTAAGTTTTCAGCAGAAACATCATAATTTGAACTCTTTTTTAATGAAAGAAAGTTTCTCACCTGTTGAACAGTATTCCAAGTATAGACAAAGAAAGAGAGGAACACACCTAACTTCAGAGAAGGAAAGATCTATTTCATGTTCCTATACAGAAACAGGCAAAACTAAGTTTCTACATCTCAGAGGAATGCCCTAAGCCCAGGTGTAGTCTACATTCACAGTTATGTTACTGTCCACGAATAATTTTAAAAATTCTGGATTTTCCTTGGCGTAGAAAAGGCCTTTTAATTAATATACTTTTTGCAAGATGTAAAAGCCTTTTTCCTACCCACCTCCACTTTTGATTTGCACCCACTATACTGAATATTGCTACAATCGTCTGGAAAGCAGCTCTTGAGCACACAGAGGCAAATCATTGCTATGGCCTAGAGCTGATCAGTGCAGGAGAGAAAGGGAGAAATCAGGAATACTTGGTTATGACTTTTTGATTCTCTGCCAGAACTGGCCACAGAGACAGCATGTGTTAGAGCAACTCTCAGACTGGTCCAACTTACCCAAGATGACAATGGTCTTAAGGCAGCCAGATGGAATTTTTCTGGCCCATAGTAGCACTCAGGTCCCATCCCCTCCAGCCTCTGGCTTTCTTGTTTTATAGGCTGCAACTTGTAAGATTCAGGACCATGCCAATCTAATGTCTACTAAGCACTCCCTTCTGCTGGGAAATTTTCATTTGGCCAGATAGAACTGAATTCCTGAGGCACAGAGAGGCCAGCATACGGAACTGAATCTGTCCCAGGGCATTTTTGGTCTATCATCTTGTTAACTCATCAGTTAAGAAAATCATCTCAGCTTAAAAGAGCCCTGCTGTGGTGTCACATTGTGGTGATCCCACAGCTTTATAGTACACTTTGCACTGGAACTCAATGTCACTGGCACATCTCAAAGTGAGAGGTCACAGTAAGGAACACATCGGCCAAGAAATCTGACAAGATACAGATTTCTTGGTGCTGATGGAGCCAAGATTCACGAAAAAAAAAAGGGCTGATTCTGAAGACTAAAAGATAGCAACACTGCTGGTGATAACCACCATCTCTTACACAATTGCTGCCATGGTTACAGAAGAAAATGTAGCAGAAGGAAACAGGGAGTTAAATCGAGCTTTTATAAATGCATGTGCACATGTGGGTGTGTTTACAAAATGACACAGTGAAAGTCTTTTACCCAAAAAATATCCCCCCAAAAAACTTGCTACAATAATACTTTTTCACCAAAAGAAGGTGAACTTCTATTTCTAGTCAGTATAAATGATAGTTCAGATAAGAAGGAAGTAAAGACTATAAACTGACTAAAATTAGCACAAATTTGCCAAAAGTCCTTTCCTTGTAAGAAGAAATACCTTCCATTTTCAAAGCTTACAGTTCATGCTCTCAGTAATGGGCACCAAAACAACCACCCTGTCCAGGAGATGCAGCAGGGAACAGAACTGCTCATCCTCCTTTCCTCACTGACATGTCCTTCCTCAGGTAAACGGCTTAGCATACAGCATACTGCTAGAGGTCACTTTCTAATTTTCTAGACCAAAAACTTGATTTCAGAGTCTAATTCTGGGTGGTCAGCAGTACCAAAACACTCACCTATCACAAGAATTTTAAAAGACCGTATTGAAATTCACTGAAGAAGTCAAAGGTAAAGTAATTCTTGTGCTCTCTGTACATTTAGTTCAAAGGAATATTAGGCAACAATTTCTTCCTGGGTAAGAAGAAGGAACTCCTAGACAGATTTCAGCTCAGGATAATTTTCATGTGTTCTGCAAAACAACATTGGTCTAATTTCCTTAAACATAAACCTTTGTTTTCATAGAACATATATCCAGCATCCAAAATAATTCTCCCATCTTGCAGGTGGAGCACAAAGATATTGGTGACTGGAAATGGCAGAAAATTTAGCTTCTACTGTACTTGCATCCCTTTTTTTCTCACTGCACTTCTCAAAACCACCTGCTCATTGACGCAGGTCCTCCAGCAAGTTAAAGGAGAAACATAAGCTCTTTCAAAGATAGATGGATGAATTTCTGTGTAAAGTCTCCTGTAGGATACAGTGGTTTTGATGGAAAGACAAGATAGTATTATACTTCCCTGTCTGCAACAGGCAACTTAATGTTAGATGTTGAATTTAAAAGGTTACACTTCTTTGTCATGAGCTTATCTGTAGTTCTTATCACTGGTATCTGCTCCCTAAATTACTAGAAGAGAATTTATTTCCATGCAACTGAGTAATAGATGTAAAAGAAAACAAGCCAACAGTTTTTTGTGTCAAAATTAAGACTTTACTGGCCAATTTTTTCAATATATTAAGTAGTGCATAAGTCTTCATATGTTGAAAGCACAGGGATCAGAGATTCCAATGACACATACGAGGATTGAACTTTTCTGCAAATCAGCGCTTATATTCTTCTGCCTGAGATGGAGAAAATGAGTCATGCACGTGCAGTAACTACATGTAAAAGACTGGGAATAAATGAAACCTTCACCACCTAATCCCTTTGTAGCAGATGCAAAAAAAGAATCTAATTCTTTATTGCAGCTAACACCTTCATAATGTAAATGTGCTTGTGATTTTGGCAGCCCTTTTGACCTTCTGCTAAGTTTGGGCCTTTTAGGTAATCACTATCAAGCCTGATTAATTTCCAGAGCAGCTCCACTCAGTGTACTGAACTAACACTGATCTTCTGGCAACAGGACTACAGACAGAGGTAAATTAAGTGAATGGAGTAACTGGGAGAAATAGAAGGCTTCTCTAGTCTGTGAGAATGGGCCTCTAGACATGAATGAGAAGAATACTTTGCATCCAGCACATATCCTTGAAATTTCATGGCGCAGTGTATTATCAGAATCTACTGAAGTGCTAGACCTGCATGAAGAGTATTAACATCACCCAGCCTTGGGCAGCTAAACCAGTCAGCAACTCCTTTCTAGGCAAGGAAAGAAGTTAGGCCCAGAGGTTTATTCAAAAATAGGAAAGGGCCTTAAGAGATCACCTAGGTTGTTTCTTATCCTAAAACAAAATCAGCCATTACTTATGCAGTTGTGCCACCAGAACCTGCCATTGGAGGTGAAAGCTTCACAACCTCCCAAGGCAACCAAACAGTTCATAGTTCTTAGTGTCACAAAAAATTTTCCTATCCTTACCTGTACTGTCATTAATTCAAATCAAGTCTCCTTTTCATCATCATTTTGGTCCTATCCACAGTGGTCATAAGTAAAATACTCTTTTGGAGTGTGATTCCAAAGAAGAGTGAGAACAGAGAGTTTAGACAGGTCTGCTCTGCAGTGCAGCCAGCTCAGGGTAATGCCTAGCCGTAGAGACAGACCTCATTAGTCCTTGCAGCCGGAACTATTCTAGCCTATTCTAGTCTAGTCTAGTCTAGTCTAATTATTTTTAAACAGTTGTATTTCCCTTTAGGATAGAACTGGTTCCTTGTCATGGCAAGAATGACAAAAAATCCCTCTGTTTTTCAGCTCTGAAATATATAAAACCCATGGCCAGCTGAAAAGTAAAGAGCAAAGGGAAGTGGAAAAGGAAAGAAAAGCCAGTGGCACACAATGTTTTAATTAATAATAGAATGCTGGAACTGGAAATCATGAGAAGAGTCAATATCCTATACCTCATAATAAAAATGGTCTTAAAACCTTTAAATAATATTAAACTAACAGTTTCAAATGCTTTAAAATTCTATTCCCCAATAGGCTGGAGATGTGAAAACTCATGGAGTCTCTTTCAATAGCAAGCTGGCTGATGTAACAAAGCGCATGACTCTCTCTTTTTAATTCTTGACTTATGTTTTTAGCTGATTATTCTTTATTTGAAATCATGGGAAATGAGATGCTTATAGCCTTGGGGAGAATTTGCTCATACCCTTCAGCAAGAGAACTTTCTTATTTAACTGGAATACATTAAGTGTGGCCAAAATGATCTCAATACATACTGCAAAAAATGAAAATATTTAATGAATAGTGGCATGCTGGGACCACTACCTCATGGGGCTTTGGGGAAACCTCGGTGGTCTTCTCACTTTTTGCAGAGGAGATTCAGGGCAAAATCCTTGGAGAGGCTGCACTCTATTTAATACAAAGCCCAGGAAAGGAACAAAAGGTGGTACCATCTAACTGTGGTAGAACTTTAAAATCCAAGTGTCTGAAGACCTTTTTATGCCAAATCAATAAAATGTTATTATACCTTTAATCTCATTGTAAAAAAATAATTAAAGGGACTTTAGATTCCCAAAGCACTTGCAGTAACCAAAATTTTCCTAATATTCATATCTCACCCTCATCACCAGTTCCCCAAACACTAAAAGAGCTAACGATGTATTTATTTTGATAATGTTTTCTAAGGTCAATTTTTCCTTCATTTAATTTTTCTTGTGGGAAAAAAAATGAGATCATTATCACTAGAGGCAGCTTTTGGTAAGTTTAAGACTTGCTCTGATCTCATTCTTTTACACAGTGGCTGTCCTGTATGATGTCTAGACTGTTAAGTGATATTTAGACTTTTAAGCAGTCCAAATACTGCTAAACTTCATGAGGGCTTTCCACTTCTGTTAGAAGAGAGACAAATATCTTTATATCTGTATTCCAAAAGTCCCATTTTCTACTCATAAAGTTAATTTTTCAAAGATCACCTTTCCTTTGGTTACCAGTAGGAAACAAAAAGCATCATTTCATTGGGCAAAGGAAAAAAATGTGCACTCAATTAACAATCGATGAATACACAGCTAAAAATAAGTTCTATTTGTTTTCAGTTGGGGACAACTTTGCGGTGTAGAAAAATTTTTTCAAGTTTTCTCTTCTCACCAGGGAACTGATTTATTGACAATCAATTAGTGCTTTCAGATAAATCTCTCGTGTTTACAGCAATATTTCTGCCTCACTTATTCTTTAACTGTTTAGTTTTATATTCTCATAGACTTGTGAAAATTAGTTATTGAAAAAGCCATTTCTTCATCTTTTCCATCCTGAAGGTCAATGCCAGAGTCCTCTTTATTTTATGGTTTGAGAGTTTTGTTCAGGCTCTTTTTATATATCCCAAAGGATGGGTATTCTACCACTTTTCTTGGAAAATTTTCTACAGCTTAATAGACTTCATTATTAGCAAAAAAATCCCATAAATCAGCCTAATTTTCCTATGCTACATTTAAAACTGTTATTCTTGTTAGTTACAGTGTCCTGGCTCACTCGGCACAATCCCACATCCTCCCTTTCTTTTTAACATCTTTCAAAACTCTTGGCTTAGTTTTCTCCCCTACTAATTGTTGTTACTTGTTCCTTGGGATCAAACTCTTTTCTTGTCAGGAGACACACAGATAATGCTGGGGACATGCTGTCTACAGATATTTGAAAACTTCTACCAGCAGTTTTCAGTTATTTTGAAAGCACATAACATCACCTAATATTATACTGTGGTAACTGTGTATAGACAGACCCAGGTTTGCAGAATGCTTGCCTAGTAAAATGTGCTTTATTTGCATTTACTTCTGCTAAGGTGCCCGTGTTTGTTCAATCAGACTATAAAAACTGATAAAAAGCTGAGAGGCAACACTTTTCCCTATTCTTCCCCTGAGGATCTTTCTCTGTCAAAACACAAAGCACAAAACCCAAAACTGAACATCATGAAGAAGACAGTGAAGCACAACTTTATTTTATAGAATCATAGAATGGTTTGGGTTGGAAGAGACCTTAACAACCATCTAGTTCCAACCCCAATGCCATGGGCAGGAACATCTTTCATTAGACCAGATTGCTCAAAGCCCCATCCAACTTGCCCCTGAACACTTCCAGAGATGGGGCATCCCCAGCTTCTCTGGGCAACCTGTGCCAGTGTCTCACATTCTCACAGTAAAGGATTTCTTCCTAATATCTAACCTGAACCCCGTCTTTCAGTTTAAAGCCATTATTCCTTGTCCTATCACTACATGCCCTTGTAAAAAGTCCTTCTCCAGCTCTCCTGTAGCCCCCTTTATGTACTGTTCAGTACTTCTGGTACTGAACAACCATTCAGGTGTTTCGTGTTTCTGTTCACAGATGTGTGTTTGCCAGGTTTGAACAGATGCTGTCTAAAACCCTTGGCAGTGCTGCCACTGAGCAGCCAGAGAGGTGCTTATGGAACATAAGGCAGGGCTATAAAGACACTACTTTTCCTTTCATCAGCAAAGCTGCTTCAGTGAGCAGAAAGGTAGATTAAACTATTCTCTCCCCCTAGAACTGGATATTGCAAGATATCAGATCAGAGGAAAAACAACTTGTGTGGCATCTCTACACTCTTGTGTACCTCCCAAGGCCAGCACAACCCAACTCCTGATGCCTTAGCTTTGTCCAGTTTCAGTAGGAAAGATAACTTTGTAAAAACAAAGGTAGTGAAATTATTGTGTGAAACTTGTCAGTCTGAAGGAGTAAACATGAAAGTTGCCAGATACTTCCTGAAAGACAGGTTAGAGCAAGCAGTTGGAAAGCTCCTACAGCGAATCTGTTGTTGGAGGAATAGGAAATGTGTCTGCTGGAGAGATATATGAGCAAGGGGTGTAGGAAGCAGGGTCTTCAGCAGGAGTTTAACAACCAAACACATTCACTAGCTAATGAGAACAAATACATTTGAAAAGATCCCTAGTACACGGACAAATAAACTTTTACTAGGAAGCAGGGTGGAGGGTGGAGGGGGGAAAGATGAAATCACAAGTTTTTGTGGGATAAATAGTTTCTAAGATAGTCAGATTTTTGTATGGACTTATTATTGCACAAATCTTAAAAGGTTTAGCCATGTACTCTGAGAAAGCACTGACTTTGTCCAGCTTTTCCTCAGGTCAAAATTACCTTTTTTCCTGTCTTCTTGAACATGAAAAACCTCCAAGACAAATGATGATACCAACTTTTTTTTGTCTTGTAAATGCTGTTTGAGTAAGTGAGATAAATCTGCTGCCTGTAAGATAATTTGGGGGAAAATCTTGTGATCAGGCTGCATAGAACTTTATTATATATTCATATAACTGGGAGTCTATCCAACACTTATTATGGTGCTTTTCCTATAAATCTCAAAATCCTCATGTGAAGATGATGACTGTGTAGAAACAGCATTTGCATGGAAAAACTGAGCAAGAAAGTTCTATAATAATCTGGAAACAATTCTTCAATGTGCTGTTCCTTCCAATAACACCACTTATCTACAGTGCATTGTGACAAAGATTCCAGATTATGATTCTCCTAAAAGTCTGGCTTCCTGTATAGTTTTAAAACAAGTAGTTCTCTGGGATTTTAAAACAGAAGTACAAACTGGAGGTAATAAAAGACATAAAGTTTCACTTGTCTAACCAAGTTCTTGGTTATATGCTTTTTTGCCAGGATAGCAAACATTCATAGTTTATGAATTTATCCAAGTGTAGCTGTACAGTTTGCAATGCATTTCTGCTGAGGATATTTAATACTCAGGAAGTTTAAGTGTTTAGGTTCAGATCTTCCATGATACACGGGTGTCTGCATTCCTACTTACGTATTTAAATTACATTTTGGCTTCTTTTATGTTCTTCAGCTACTTGACTGCCACTTAATCCAGGGAGGATCTAAATTTCTGCTGGTCTGTACATGTGCAGATGAGCCACAGCTGGTGAGCTGCTTGAAACCCCTGCCATGCTCCAAGTGGAACACGAACTTGATCCCAAGATGCCTGGTCCCAGCTGAGAGACTTAACTGTTTGGGTAGTGGCCACTGAGGAGCAGATCCTTCTTGTTCTCTCCCGACAAATTTGTTCCATTTGTAGAAACAAATTTCTGGGCAGAGTGATTGAGTTCTTGTTCCACACTAGTAATATGCAAATACAGTTTTCCTCAGTTTTTACACACAGTAAAATTACCTTTCTGCATGTCCAGCTACATGAGAGGATAAAAATTCCGTGGAGCAAGATTTTCACCTCTCTCCTCTCCTTTCTTCTTCTGGAAATAGGAAACTCCCTGCTTGTTTCCCAAGATGAGTTTCTTGGGTGCCTCGCTGTGCCACGACAATTATAAAGCCTGGACACCTAACCTTGGACTGAAACTCATACAACATGCAGTCCACTTAAGGGGTAGGCACTGTTTCACTAAACACTGCTTTACCTAGGTACTTCAGAGTCTTCTCATAAACTCCTACGCCCATCAAATTCAAAGACAAAACCCTTTCAATGTCTTTGAAAGCTCCAGTATCTGTGAGATAAGCAGCAAACCCCTTAAATATCTAGTTTTAAAAGCAGTCTATGAAAATAGATCCAAGAAAGGTCAGCGGAGAGACCTGTCACAGCTCATCACGCAGATCACAACACTGCCTGGCATTTACCATCAGACACGCGGTCATAAATTCTGTTGGTAAAAGGAGTGGTAGTGACAGCACCCTTCACTATTTTCGGCTTTTAGCAGAACCCTTCTGTCAAATTGCCTATTGTCAATGGCAAACTGTGATCCTAGTGAATTTACTGGCTGAACTCTTACAGCTCCAGAGCAGTGGATGAGAACTTTGCCGACTCAGGGTCAGTAGTGCTGAATAAGCAAGCACACTGCCATGGACATGCGTTCATCTAAATCCAGGTCATAAAAGCAATAGGCATAGGTTTGAAACACTTTTTTGTTTGTCTCTCACAGCCATAAGTAATCTGCAGAGCACCTAAACTGCCTGGAAACACCAACAAGGGATCATTGCTCCTTTCAGACTAAGAGGAAGACTTCTCCAACATCCCAAAGGGATATTTCTGGTAGTTTTTGAGTAAGCTTCTGTACATGACCACAAATTAGTACAATAGGTACATCACTGGCTGCTTTTTGCTCCCTCATCTTTTATGGAAAAATTAGACCAGATTTTGTGTCTGAATATATTTTCATATAATTTATTTTGGTTTATCCACCGATGTCAAAAGAAAAAAAGGAGTCAAGTATCAGGTTTGTGCTGGAGTCACGTGCTGACATGCCAAGTCCACCTCATTCAGAAAGGGACAGTTGAGATCTATTCTTCTCTTGAAATATATGGCATTTAAATGAATGATTAGCCAGAATTCTCAAGCAAAATAATTACTTCCTTTCCAAAACTGAGAGTTCGGTATCTTCATAAATGTGAGCTTATAGCATTGCACTGTGAATACTAATTTGGATATCTGAAGATATGTCAGTAAAGTTACTTTACAAAACTTCACTACATACCTTTTATTACTCTATTATTGCCATTCCATCCAATTTTTACTCTCTTGAATTTTTCAGAATTTGTAAGTCACTAATGTTCAGTTCCTTCTTTAATGTTAAAAAAAGAAAGGCTTTGTTGCAAAAAAAAGTTCTCTTTAGATGTGGGTATTACTGTACTTTTTTCACCCTCCTAGAAGTAGGTTCTAATCACTTGCATACAATTCTACAAGCTCAAAAGGTTCACATAGAGAAATAACATGTAAGTTCAATTTTCAGCAGAGGATGCCCTAATATCAAATATTGAAAGTTAGCATACAAAAGAATATTTTGGATGAAATGGCAAAAATTGAATTACTTCATTGTACTTTAGGAGCCAATTTTTTTGAAATATAAACATAAGAGTACCATAGAAATAATTTAGAAGAAAACATTAATTAATATTTGGTATCTATTTATTAATTAGACAAATCATCTCTGTCTTTTTTCCTTCATTACAGGCTTATCTTTTTCTACAGAAAGGATAACTCAGTTTCAGTCCTGCTCCTATACAAACTTTAAACCAAAGCAGAAGGGTGGAGACTTGCTTTTAGAGATTGCAAAGAAACAGAATTTCCTACTAATTTTTTCCAAGCAATATGTAATTCTTTCCTTGGTCTCACCATGACTACAACCTTCATAAACATACCATAAAATTTACTAAAGTCATTCAGGGGCTTGGTTTCTAAACTTACTGGATTCCCATCAGTCATATTCTGCTTGATGGCAGCTGTGAGACTGTTTGCCTCTGGAGCGTTACTCAGAAATTGACGGTAGAAAAATCCATTCTATCATTATAGAACGTATGGTTCTATGTACAGAGAACCTCATGAGCATCTTGTGTGGTCCGATCATCATCTTTCATGGCACCACACAAACTAGTTCAGTAAATGTTTGCATTCACTGTTTTTGATACAAAATGTGTAAAGAGTTATCAGCACAAGCTTTTTTTTCATGAGCTATAATTCTGTGACACGGGTTTAGCTAATTTGCACAGAGTATACATACTCGCCCCATGCTTCTCCACAGCTGGAGATCTGGATAGGACAGAAAGTCACAAACTTCAGTACTAAAAGGACTCCTTGCAAAAAGTTGACAAGAATTTCTCTCTCTGTCCTCATGTGCAAATGATCAGTAAGGCTGAGACTTTTCAGCTACTACACAGTGATGCCCATTGCAACATTCGAACACTCTGTCCAAAAGATAACTCATGTGCCAATAGAAACAATATAAAATCAGCATAGGACTTCACTATGATTAACTTATTGTGCTTTTGCCACTCTGGGTTCACAAATTTCAGCAGCAGTGATAGTTGAAGCAATTTTCTCCAGTTTCTTTCCTAACCTTACAAGTCCTTCTGATCCTTGCACTGCATTTACTGCAAAAAATCAGATATCTGGTCAGATTCAAAATAAACTAAAAAGGAGAAACTTCCCAAACAGACATGGACACTATGGTTTAACAGAGCTAACACATTGTCCAAGTGCACCTCTCCATGTCACTGCATTATCACACCAGGATAGACTACCAGTCTTCCTCATTTGTGGATGGCAGGAGGTGTTTTGGGCTCTGATATAATCAAACTAGATGTGGCTACAAGAAACCACCCTTTTTTTTTTTTCCCTCCATGCTTATATTCTGAAGATTAATAATTCAATTCAAGTGGCCAGGTGATTTGCAATTTTCAGTGGAACACCAGAGAAATCTTGACATGGCATGATGCACAGTGCAGCTTTTCAAAAGCTGGGATGGAATGGTTTTTTGCTGATTTTTTTTCCCCTGGAAGTTCATGGAAGTCTCCAGGTAGAAGAATTTCCCACATTTTATTCTTCAGTTGACAAACAAATCATCAGCTAATCTTTACTGCACAGAAAATTGAATCCTGCTTGGACCAGTTTCTTTTCTGTTAGGAGAAAAAGATTATAATTTTGCTCATCTAAAGAAAACTATAACTCGATGGGTAAAATGTGCGGAGGAAACAGCAGCTTAAATACTCTCTTGATGATGAAATTACATCATCAGGATTAAACTGTTATGTGGTCTCCTTGAATAGGTGTGCACCCAGCCACTCTGACTCTTGCCATTTCCTCAAATTGACCCTAAAGGCTCACATTGTTGTGTCTGTGCTAATCTGCACGATCCACCCTAGCATGCTGACTTTGCAAGGACAGCTGTGTTGCTGCAATCAGTTGAAATGCTTCTTTTGAAAATGTGGTCATTCAATACATGTTTTCTAATGAGGTATTACTATGAGGGCTGGACTGTGTAGTCCCTTTAAGGATAAACTCACTCCAGATGAAAAGGATCATCTGGTTTAAAATGGTTAAAGTTGATTTTTTTTTCTGATTTACTTTCAGCTAAATATAACAGGAGATAAGATACATAACCTTTTAAAAACAGGGCCAAATCCTGCAGTCTACACAGTCTGACTGAAAGTGTTACATTTACCCAATAAATAAGTATTTGTGAACTGTACCCACAAATTCCAGAAAGGTAGACTGAAAATTATGACTGAAAAGTCTGGAGATCTCTCACCCAGTCAGGCCCCTACAAATCATGCTGTTGACTCACAGCAAATCTATCAGACCCACTGAAGCCTGTAATATGGGAAGAAAATATCAAAGGAAAGGATCTCCTTATAAGATTTCCATACAAAACATCAAAGTAATGCCATCATAGCAGTATTATAATACACCTACTTTTGCCATGAAACAAGAGGTGGTAATTTCAATTAAATGGCATAAAATGTTCAAAATAACCCTCTTATCCAAATTGTTATTTCTCATAACAAATCAAAAATATCTTCAAGTTTTGTATAAAAATGGAATTGAGGTTGCTCCTCATCAACTATTCCCTTCCCCACTCTCATTCCTCCCTCCCCCAAACTTCTGTAAAACCTATGACATTAATTCACAGCAGTTTTCTCTTCTTGTGCTTTTCGGCTCCTAAACTTCCTTAGGAAAGACTCAGGACTGTGCTAATTTCTTTTACTCTTTTGCTTACATTAATATGCTGCTTCTGGAACCAAACAATAATCCTCATCCTTTGTTACTTTTTCCCATACCATCAATTCCTGAAACATATTTTGAAACTTTTATTATTTCCTTGATTGTTCTTCCACTACGAAATAGCTGAATATTTCTGGAAAGAGAGGATTTATATATCATAAATAATGCAGTATGTGGGTAATCCAATTATTTTCTTGCATCTGTTTGGCAACAAGAGTTTTCACTGTATTTGAAAGCTAGTGTATAATCAAAATATTTCCCTTTTTGCTGAAAACCCCC